>SNQJ01S0111994.1:17088-27117 GCA_010110895.2 Picea sitchensis | reverse complement strand
GTAACGACCCTAGTTGAATAAATATTTAAAGATTATAAAGTAAAATTAATTAAAGAAAATAATTGTGGTTAACTAAGTAACAATTTAACTGCAGATCACATTTAATGACCTGAGAAATAAATTTAAAAGATCAATGAAAAATGTTATAAAATGGTTGCGTATGCAGAGAGGGTTAACTATGAATCCTGAGAAGATAAAAACATTAAGGGAGAATGAAGGACGAAGGACGAGGGCAGGTAAGGGAGTAATGAGGAGTCGGTGAAGGAGGAATAAGGGAAGGAAGGAGGTTTATGGGAGGATCATTCGACGTGGATGGATTTTTCTGAGGACTATGACATTTTCTATGAGCAGAGAGTTTCTGGTTGTGACTTTTGATCAGTTGAGGCACCGAGTTGCTGGAGGTTTTGGGCACGGGGGTCAGGATATCCGTAGATATCTTGGAGCTAGGTAGTTTTCCTAGTTGGCAGGGAGGACAGTAGTTTTGGGCAGTTATTTTCTTGTTTGTGGCAGGGTTGATCTGTGTATCAGGCAGCAGGAAGGTAGCAACAAGGCAAAGAGGCAACATAAATTAGCATCAGAACCAGGTACTTTGTTAAGTTATGTATATATTTCATTCTGCCATGAAATCTGTATTTATTGATAAATCTAAGTTACTGAAGTTGCTGTTATGAAAATCAATATTATGCTATGAAGTTATTGTTTCAGTTTACGAAATAAATTGCTTATGAAACCTAATGATGTTTAAAAATATTTGGCTATTACAAACGAAAATAAAGAAGGTATATTTAAGTGCAATTTTAACAAAAAGAGAGTACAATGAGAACCATAACAGAGATGGATTGATGTTTCAATGAAAAGAAGGAGGGTATATTTAAGTGCAATTTAAATGAAAAGAGAGTACATTGAGTACCATAATAGTTATGTGATGATAAAATGGATTTCTATAGTTTACTTTTACAAAGATTGCAGAAGCTTAAGTTTGCATTGTCGAATAGGTTAAATTTGCTATCGCGTCAGTTCCAGAATTGGAAAGCTAGGCGGAAATTAAAATCTGGGACATTTTATTCTTTGGTTCAGAGAATTATAGAGGCCATTATTACTGAGATCTTTCTCTTCTCGAGGTAATTAATCTATTTACTATATGTAGAACAAAGTTGAAACAAAAGGAACTAGAGTCGAGAATCTGAAACGATGTTGCGAGAGTCTGAGGGAGGAGAACAGAAGATTGCGAGAGTCTAAGGGATGAGAACAAAAGAGATTTGAAATAGAAGTGTAAGCGCTGAGAGCAATGAAAATCGTGTGGGAGGACTTAATATTTCAGTTAATATTTCCTATTTTTATTTTTGTTGAGCTACGAAGTAACCTTATTTTATCTAATGAACATAATAAATGTGAAGCTTTGTGTAATTATAATTAATCTATTGAACATAATTAAAATCTCTCTTCTATTTTGGTTTAGTTTTTGGTGTAGATTTTAACTAAAATATATTTAGCAAGATGTTACTCTTATACCTCAATCGCTTGGACTGAATTTGTTACTCTTGGTGATGTTTGTGACAACTAATTATGTGTTCCAGGTAATTATATCTTGATCGCTTGAAATTGCAAGAGAGGTGTATTTATATGGACAATTATCACGGTATAAGAGGTAAAAGTGAACGAACTTTCCTAGGGCTCCAGTAGTTTGAACGTTGCATTTAACTACCATTTGTCGAGAATAAATGGAACAGACAGCTTATTTAGGAAGAGAATCCAGAAATTTGAGGAGATATTTGCTAATGGACTAGTTGAGTTTGAAGTCACTGCTAATACCATGTCTAGAATTTAATAGCAAAATGTTTTAAGAGCAAGAACATCATGGAGAGAAATATAAGCGTGGGCATTGATTTTGGAATGGTACTAATTCTTAATAAAGAAATTTAATGCTAAAACTAGATGGTCGAGCAGTCACTTCAAATGACCATAACACATACAAAAAAACTTTCACACGAATATACGGTTCCATTTAAAAATAGATGGTTATGGTCCAACAATCTGTTCAAAATGACCATAACACATACAAAAAAAAATTCACATGAATTAGTAAGTAATTCCATACCTAAAACCTTTCTATGATCTTCACATCGGCTATAAAATTTCCCAATATTACATCCTATTTAGAAGTCTAGAAGCCTACACTAACAATAGAAATTTATAAAATTGAAACATCCCTACAAAATTTTTAAAATTGAAAACTGTATACCAAGCAACGTCCTCCGATGTTTTAACTTTTTTGAAGTCTTGATTTCCGTGTGAGTTCTCCTTATTCTCAATCTTTATCTGGCAAGTCAACATCAGCACAATGACAAGGAAAACTATGATGTCTTAATTTCCACGTGAGTTTCTCCTAATTCTCGATCTTTATCTGGCAAGAGAAGATCGACACAATGACAAGGAAAACTATTTCATACTACTAATATCACCACTTCTTTAGAAAAAAAGAAAATTCCTTATCACATGTTGACTATCTTTTCTATTTTTGTTTAGTTAGGAAAAACAATAAATTCTTTATCTTTGTATTTATCTACAAAAGAGGAAGAAATGTTTTCAGAAAACAATGGACGAATTAGACGAAATACATGTGATGTGGGATTTTCAACCAATTACAGAGTAAAGAAACATTAAGGTGAAGAAGAATCATTTAAAAAAAAAATCAACGAATTAAATACATGTGATGTGGGATTTTCAACCAATTGCAAACTTAGAAACATTCAACAACAAGGTGAAACATTAGATGAAACAAAAATTCACATTTTAGAGATTGAAATTATGGCAGATACACCAATTTCGTTGACATATGTGCATTCCTTATATTTAGAGCCCTGAAATGGAAATGGCATTTGAAAATTTTGTTTGATATACATAAGAGATGAACTAATATTACTTGTTTGAAGCTATGAATCAAATAAAACGTATTGGCTCACCTTAGCTACAACCGGTTATGGTTCCCATGCTTGTCTTCCATATATGATGTATCCAGAAGTGGACTTTAGCCTCGCAAACTGTTTCAACCCTTTGCAAAGAATTCAGCTTCATCCCCGCAAACATTTCAACCCTCTGCAAAGAATATTCCCTACATTTTGGTGGCACATCAAAGGAAAAGTTGATGTTAAACGATCCATGTAACCAATAGATTTCTCAACTCTCCAAAAATGGCAGACAACATGGGAAATACAACCCTCGGGTGCTAATATTAACCTCCACCATAACGAATTCAATCTCTCAAGCAGTCACAAAATAGTCACAAAATCTCAGGCAACCAAAATCAGACGTCGAAAATGAATGCTTAATCAACCAGCAGTCACAAAAGTTCAAGTAGTCACATAAGCAAAAAATCTAATCAACATCGGACGTTGAAAATGAATGCTCAATCAACCAGCAATCACAAAAGATCATCCAGTCACATAAGCAAAAAATCTAATCAACAGAACATCTCATGGCAGTCACAAAAGATAAAACTTCTAAGTCCGTTACAAACGCACAAAAGCTCAAGCAGTCACAAAAGATAAAGCTTAAGCCATTACAAAAGCACAAAAGCAAGCTAAAGCTTAAGCTGTTACGAAAGCTAATTCTATGTTCCTCAATGGTTATGTTACATTTTGACATTCATTAAGGGTGATGTCCCATTGCAATGATCCTTAAGAATTAAATTAGATTGCGCAACTCCTTTATGATTATGTCTTATTGTGACATTCATCTTTGTTTACTTATGATAATTTTTCGTATTCATCAATGGTTATGTTGCATGATGAAATTCATTAAGGGTTATGCCAAACTGCAAGATTCCATAAGTGTTAGGGTGCATCGTAATTTTCCTCAATGGTTATATAGAATTATCTCAATTCATATATAGTAAAAGTACACATTACAATGCTTACCAATTTGTAACACCCCTCTGTTACGACAACAAACACTGATGTATAATAGGTAAAAACAAAATGTCTATGCATTAGAAAATTAAAATCGTCATGAAATAATTAATAACATCCCAAGATACAAATCATAATAAAGTAATAATGGCACATTCGACGCATTAACATAATTAACAACAACGCATAATCAATGCAAAAACAAAAAGATTGACACAATTAAACACAACACAATCAACTGAAGAAAATACAATAAATGATCAACCACATCATTGAGTAATAAAGAGCTAGCCACCCAACCTATGTTGCATGGTTAGGACCTCTAGGACACATAAGCTATGCTCAAGCGCAAGGTTCATCTCATTGATTTTCACCATGTAAGGTCTCAAGGTTGGCAACTGTTCTGAGGAACAAGGAGCTATCTACATCCATTAATAAACACAACTCATAAATTTGCACGCTAGATTTAAGGCATGGAGTAAGATTTAGGGCATGTACTAAACTTCAAACAACTCTCCTCTTTTTCCAAATACAACGAACTTCGAAAGTAAATCAACCATTATGGCTCGATACTTCCAGTATGAAAGAAAAGAAAGTATTTCCAGTATGAAATAAATACTTGATTTGGCCGTATATAAGTAAAGGTCAATGTGGAAGAGACTCCTTATACTGTTAGAGCTTGTGAGAGGCGATTCAATTGCCTCACCCTTGGTTAGGTTGATATGTGCAAATGGATGTTCAACACAGGTTATTGAGTTTAGGTTAGATTATCACTGAAGTGGATTCCTACGATGGAATCAATGAATATATAGTCATGTATCACCGATCTTATTTTAATAGGTAATAAAATTGYCTTTCAGGCAACAACAACATCTAGTGAGTCAATGAATTAATGATTGAGTCACTGAATTAATGATTGGAATGTGTCATTTTATACGTTGGACATCAAACTATTAGATGGATTTTATAGGTTGGACATCAATGACCTCACCAAAGATTAGGTTGATATGCTCATATGGATGTTCAACACAAGTTATTCAGTTTAGTTTATAGGTTAGTGGAGAGTTTTTTTCTTTAAATAGTTAGATTTATTATACTTTAATGATACATTGATATTAAAAAGAGTCAATTTGAAATACTTTAGAAATGAAAAAAAAATTATTATCATTATTTTAAAAGACCACCAGCTATAAATTTTTATTTTATTATTGCATTTATCTCATAGTCGACTGCAATATGAATTGTCCCAATTCATTATATTCAACTGGATTATCTAACTTGAAATTGCAGTGAAACCATCTACTCAATGAGTTTGCAGTTTCAACAAAATGAAAGAAGGTATATTTAAGTGCAATTTAAACGAAAAGAGAGTACAATGAGTACCATAACAGTGATGGATTGATGTTTCAATGAAAAGAAGGAGGGTATATTTAAGTGCAATTTAAATGAAAATAGAGTACATTGAGTACCATAACAGTGATGTAATGATAAAATGGATCTCTATAGTTTATTTTTACAAATCTTGCAGAATCTTAAGTCCGCGTTGTCGAACAAGTTAAATTTGCTATCGCGTTAGTTCAAGAATCGGAAAGCTAGGCGAAAATTAAAATCTGGGACATTTTATTCTTTGGTTCAAAGAATTATAGAGGCGATTATTACTGAGATATTTCTCTTCTCGGGGTAATTAATCTATTTACTATATGCAGAACAAAGTTGAAACAAAAGGAACTGGAGCCAAGAATCTGAAATGATGTTGCAAGAGTCTGAGGCAGGAGAACAGAAGATTGTGAGAGTCTGAGGGAGGAGGACAGAAGAGACTTGAAATAGAAGTGTAAGCAGTGAGAGCCATGAAAATCGTGCAGGAGGACTTACACTCACAGTCAATGTATATAGGACTGTCACAAATGTACAAATTAATTGCAGTTAATATTTCCTATTTTTATTTGTTATTTTTATTTTTGCAGCTACGACGTAACCTTATTTTATCTAATGAACATAACAAATGTGAAGCTGTGTAATTATAATCAATCTCTTGAACATAATTAAAATCTCTCTTCTATTTTGGTTTAGTTTTTGGTATAGATTTTAACTAAAATAATTTTAGCAAGATGTTACTCTTATACCTTAATCGCTTGGATTGAATCTGTTACTCTTGGTGCTGTTTGTGACAACTGATTATGATTACTCTTGGTGTTGTTTGTGACAACTGATTATGATTACGTATTCCAAGTAATTACACCTTGATCGCTTGAAATTGCAAGAGATATGTATTTATATGGATAATTATTATGGTAGAAGAGGTAAAAGTGAACGAACTTTCCGAGGGCTCTAGTAGTTTGAACGTTGCATTTAACTACCATTTGTTGAGAATAAATGGAACAAACAACTTATTTAGGAAGAGAATCCAGCAATTTGAGGAGATCTTTGCTAATGGACTAGTTGAATTTGAAGTCACTACTAATACCATGTCTTGAATTTAATAGAAAAATGTTTTAAGAGCAAGAACATCATGGAGAGAAATATAAGTGTGGGCATTGATTTTGGAATGGTAATTAATTTTTAATAAAGAAATTTAATGCTAAAAATAGATGGTCGAGCAGTCACTTCAAATGACCATAACACATACAATAGAACTTCAAATGAATATAGGGTTCCATTTAAAAATAGATGGTTATGATCCAATAGTCAGTTCAAAATGACCCTAACACATACAAAAAAAAATTCACATGAATTAGTAAGTAATTCCGTACCTAAAACCTTTCTATGATCTTCACATAAGCTATAAAATTTCCCAACATTACATCCATTTTATAAGCCTAGAAGCCTACACTAACAACACAAATTTATAAAATCGAAACATCCCCACAAAATTTTTAAAATTGAAAACTGTATACCAAGCAACGTCCTCCGATGTTTTAACTTCTTCGAAGTCTTAATTTCCACGTGAGTTTCTCCTTATTCTCGATCTTTATCTGGCAAGTCAAGATCAACACAATGACAAGGAAAACTATGAAGTCTTAATTTCCACGTGACTTTCTCCTAATTCTTGATCTTTATCTGGCAAGGCAAGATGAACACAATGACAAAAAAAACTATTTCATACTACTAATATCTCCATTCCTTTAGAAAAAAAGCAAATTCCTTATSACATGTTGCCTATCTTTTCTATTTCTGTTCAGTCAGGARAAACAATAAATGCTTTCTCTTTGTATTCATCTAGAAAGGAAGAAGAAATTTTTTCAGAAAACAATGGACGAACTACAAGAAATACATGTGATGTGGGATTTTCAACCAGTTAAAGAGTAAAGAAACATTAAGGTGAAGAAGAAATGTTTTCAAAAAGAAATCAATGAATTAAATACATGTGATGTGGGATTTTCAACCAATTGCAGACTAAGAAACATTCAACAACAAGGTGAAACATGAGATGAAACAAAACTGCACATATTAGAGATTGAAATTATGGCAGATACACCAATTTCGTTGACATATGTGCATTCCTTATATTTAGAGCCCTGAAACGGAAATGCCATTCGAAAAGTTTGTTTGATATACATAAGAGATGAACATATATTACTTGTTTGAAGCTATGAATCGGATAAAACGTATTGTCTCACCTTAGCTACAACCAGGTATGGTTCCCATATTTGTCTTCCATATATGATGTAGCCAGAAGTGGACTTTAGCCTCGCAAACTGTTTCAACCCTCTGCAAAGAAGTCGGCTTCATCCCCGAAAACATTTCAACCCTCTGCAAAGAAGATTTCCTACATTTTGGTGGCACATCAAAGGAAAAGTTGATGTTAAACGATTCATGTAGCCAACAGATTTCTCAACTCTACAAAAATGACAGACAACACGAAAAATACAGCCCTGAGGTGCTAATATTAACCTCCATCATAACGAATTCGATCTCTCAAGCAGTCACAAAAGCTCAGGAAGCCAAAATCAGATGGCGAAAACGAATGCTCAGTCAACCAGTAGTCACAAACGGACAGTCACATAAGCACAAAATCTAATCAACATCAGACGCCGAAAATGAATGCTCAATCAACCAGCAGTCACAAAAGATCATCCAGTCACATAAGCACAAAATCAAATCAACAGACCATCTCACGACAGTCAGAAAAGCTAAAGCTTCTAAGTTCGTTACAAACGCACAAAAGCTCAAGCAGTCACAAAAGCTAAAGCTTAAACCGTTACGAAAGCACAAAAGCTTGGGCAGTCACAAGAGCATAAAATCTAGTCAATAGACCGTCTCAGGCAGTCACAAAAGCTAAAACTGAGACCGTTACAAAAGCACAAGCAGTCATTAAAGCACAAAATCTAATCAACCGACCATCCAGAAAGCCCGGTTTCTGGTAGGAACACTCGAAAGCATAAAATCCCAACGAATCCACGTGTTTTGACGCATCACGAAGCCACGTGTTTTGAGGCATCCACGAGTACATCGCACGTACGTGTTTTGGGTGGCGTAGTTGTTTTTGGTTAGTAAGACTTCATCATCCTTCACCAATGGGGATATGTAATGATGTGAGCAATTAGATGTTCATGACCCCTCGTGACTAGTTTTGATTGAAAATTTTACATATAAATTAATTGAAACGGCTGATGCAATTATTTTATAAATTTTTTATTTGTAAAGTTTAATTCAAATATTAGAAAAAGTAATTAATTACATAATCAATAACTATATAACTATATTATATAATTTAGTATCTTATGTAATCTTTCAAATCAAATCAATAAATATAGTATATAGTAATATATAATTATAGTATATAATTTAGTATCTTATCTAATCTTTCAAATCAATAAATATAGTATATAGTAATTGATCCATTTAAGATTAATGTAAGATATATTTTGATTTTAATTTTCTATTTGAAAAGATAACTAAGGTAATTTTATTTAGGATAGTGGAAATAATGTTAAATTTCACATGGAGAGAGTTCTTTGAAAATATCATCATAACACATGGATATTTCCACATTATTACCTCCTTATTTCTCATTTGGTGTACTCCTACTTGCATTCATGTAATTTATAGTCTCCTCCTCCAATACCAACTCTCTGAAATGCATTCTATTTCCAGGGCCATTGAACCATACTCCTTGGAGTCAATAGCATGATTTTATTGCACGTTGTTACTAAATTTTATGATCTACAAACATGCGAAAATTGAACTTTGTTGAATGATTGGATAGTTGATCTACAACAAAGGATCATGCTCTCAATATTTCATTCCTATCTTAAGTTTTCTTTTTGGTCATGTTTATGAGGATTTCTTAATGACCATCTAGAATTAATCCTTAGATTCCCAAATGTTTAACAACTAATTCAATACATTTAATACCTTTCATATCTTCTATTATTTTATTTGCTCCCCGATATAGGAATACAAAATAAGTAGGTTTGGTGAACCATGCATAGTCTCTCAACATATACCTTACACTTTGAAGTCCTAGATTACCTCTAGATTCCCCATCAATTTTCCATTTCAGCCACCATTCCTCAAGGTGTTCCCACAATTTCTTAATGGGATCCTGCGTTGAACCCTGAAGGTTGAGTATGTTTAAAGTAGAGTTTTCACATTAGTTGTAGTTCACCATTGGAAAACATTGACAGGTCTCTCTGATTTCCCTTTGAGCTCTTAACCATATGTTATGAAGTGAGGAATTCATCTTTGAATATTCTTAGGTTTCTTGCCTTCCACGACGAGCACATGATAAATCCTAGCTTATAGTTTACCTTCCAAATTTTTTTCAAGAGTAGAGGTTTCCACCATGATTAACCTTAGGATGATAGTAATAATCTATTAGAAGAAGAGGATAGTCCTTTTTTATTGGCATAACCCTTTTTGGTGGTTGTAGGTGAATGACGGTGTTGCCATTTTGGATTATACATCTTAAAAGAACTATAGGTATCCATCTAGAATTCGATTTCAAACAACAAGATCTTCTAATCGAATTGGGACTCAAAATATATAAGCACATGCATTTTTTTAAACAATAAATAATTTAAATCTTTTTTAACTTTTTTTTTATATATATAATATTTAGTTATCTCAACTATTATAAACTAATTAAATTGTATTTTGAACATAATATAATATTTTTTAA
>SNQJ01S0111994.1:2333-15248 GCA_010110895.2 Picea sitchensis | reverse complement strand
ACCCCTATCAATTGGTATTTGATTTTTTTGTATTAATTTTGGTTTGATTAGCCATATTTCTTTGAAATTTTGATTTTTCAATTCTTATGAATCACTTATCTTTGCAATTAAATTTGGATGCGCGCACTCTGTCCTAGCATGTACCCAATGCCAAGGTGGGATATGTAGTACAAGATGCCATTACTCCCGATTATGGTCTTAGGATTCACGATTTTGTTCCCATGCACGGTGATTAACGCCTCTGCCTACCGTTTGAGCTATCATAGCGTTGTTTTGATGAGGCTCAGAGCTATGGCTTCGTGACTTTTTACCAAACCTTACCTGTGAGATCTGTATTGATTCCCTTCCATTCGACATGGCTCCAGTGGTAAGGGTTGAGCCGAATGGCACCCAAACCCTACTATCATATGATAACACCAGGGAGGATTTAGAAAGGAACGGTTGGCACTTATTCATTGAAAAATTTAAGGGTTTCAATCTTTGAGTCACCCAAGAGTTTGCCTTGACTTTTGATGGTTGTAGGGAAAAGATAGGTGACGTGAAACTAGAGGTAATAGAAGATTTCTTAAGCCAAGCCATGGGTTTGCTAGCAGTTGGGCAGAAATGGTTCAAGAATGCGAAAGTTGTGGAGGTCCCCTGTAATTTGATGTTCACCTCACAAGAAATAACCAGTTGCGATCGAGGTATGTTAGTTTCATCCTTAAAAACTAGGTGGCATGATCTACTGGCTATTGTGAAGCAATTCATTACGTGTGAAGGAAGATTTAGATTAGTTTAACTTTATCATCTGCGCTTGCTTATGATTTTTATTGGCTTTCCATTAAATATTCCCTACTACATGCTTAGAAGTGTGTATAAAATGGGTAAACGATTCAGGGAGCAGAGGTATGATTCGAGTTTATTCCATCATGGTTTAATTAAAATTATCCTCATGCACCAGTTGCAATTACAAAACGATTGTTGGGATGCATTCATTTCATGAAATGGCTTTGGCAATAGTGAGTTGGGACAGGTAGATAAATCGGTCATTGTTGAAACCCTTATGAACCCTACAGCCTCTTCTCCATCGCTCCAGGCCTATGATCTTTCTCCTAATCATGAACCCTTGACCTACCCTGATGTCACTCAACAGGACAATCAACCCGGTTCGCATCCAAAGGATAGCACTACAAATGTTAAAAAACCTACAGGAAAGAAGCTAAAGGGCAGCATTGATGTTAATTTCAAGAACAAAAGGGTCGGTTGTTTGATTTCTCGATGTGCTCGAAATAAATTAAAACCATGTGCAGACACAATCAACACAATTGAAGTGAGTGGAGACTCGGATTCAGAAATTGAAAAAATCTTGGTTGAAGAGGACCCTGTGTCATATGGGCTCTACCCTCACCAATCCTACGATTATGTTAGCAATCTGCCTCCTTGTCTAAAGGATGATCTCGAATTTCATGGCATCCAACTCTGCGGCAAGCCTACCTTTCGCGTGGATGATTCTCCAACCCTTAATGATATCAGTGCCAATGCACAATCATTACAGTCACAGTGTGATGAATGTTGATCGTGGATCGACAAGTACTATACTGATGTGCCTTTGCTACAGTCCCAACTCAAGTCTTTAAGAGACCAAGTTGATAGATTGTCAAATGAAAACAACAGACTCGAGTCTATTATCCAAGGGAAGGAGAAAGTATTGAAAACTACAGGCCGTGTCATTTTCAAGAATGTAGAGGCAGCAACAGCTATCGTAAACTCCAAAATTTCTTGATAAGTTTTAATACCATGATTTGAGGTATGATTTTTTTTAATTTTAGCATGATTTTTTCACTCTTAAGTTAGGATATACGATTAGATTGGATAAATTATTTTTCATAACGATTAGTTTGTTTTGTTTATTGAATAAAATATGATCGTCTTTGCTATTATAACTAGCTACAAAATCGTAAGATTTTGTAGCCAGTTACAAAAATTTGAATGGTTTTATTTGACAATTGAAAACATATCTGAAACCTTCTCATTTTTATTTGTATTCAGGATGATTGAGGATCCCATGATTTCAAAGAAGATATGAGGCACTGTTGAGATCTCCCAGCCATATCAACTTTGTGTTTTTAGTAAATAGATTAGGCTATTGGTAGTATATTCAGTGAAATCAGGGTGGTTGCATCCCCCATATTTTAGAAACAAACTTGATCTTATCAACAGGAAACAATTGTGTTTCCTGAAACTTATATAAACCTATTATTTTGTAAACAATAATCATCTCAGCCTGGGGCAAGACTATGGATGTTTCACTACATACTTGAATGGAAAATGATACACGTCACAACTTTAACTTTTATGTATAATATTTTTATTCAAGTCATTTGTATTTCGATTTGTTAATAGATTATGGTTTCTTTTGTCATTGTGGTTTATTATCAGTTGGTATGATCAAAGATTATATACTGTCCATATTTTTATGTCCCAGATATAACACACAGTAATCATTCATTCAATTTGAATTAAGAGGTTTATCTCTAATTTTGATCAAACATTTATACGCATGTTCTCATAGGAAGAATTATCTTATTGTGGCTTCTTGTAAGATTATAAGATTACAGTGACTGCATCTATCATCTGTTTTGTTGTTATGATTCAAACTTCTGTAACATCCCGCTCTGCCGCACTTACCAAACTTATTCTTTGAGGACACTTGCTCGCAAGTGATCTGGATTTATATGATGATAAAACTTTTCTTTCATTATGATGCATTGAGTTATATGACAGGATGTTTTTACTACATTGGTATAGACAGGTGCTGCTGACTCAGTTTCTTTGAGTGTGCAGGGTGTCAGACCTTGAGGATGCAGAGGCATCGGTGGAACTCCCTTGGACTCCGGATTGAGTCAGGGAGTGGGATTTTTGAGTTTTTTCATTTATGGTGATATTGTTTCGATTTGATGATATGCTATTGATTTTATGATGTGTTGCTGACATGATCTGACATGATGGTTGATGATGCAGGATGACGATAGCTTTCCGACCGGACTCACATATGGAGTAAAGGGGCCACACACGAGATCCAGAGAGATTGAGGGAGAGGTGTGGACAGCAGCCCTGCCACAGCCTACTAGCACTCCCGCCATGGCTCGAACTGTAGTGGACAATTTCATTGCCTCACTAGCACTCCTTCGCCATGGCTATTCTAACCGTAGGTTAACGACATTACTTCCACCAGGGGATCCACGATGCCGCGAGGGCATCGCGACAGCCTTCTCACGATGATTCTATACAAGTAATAAGGCGGGGCCTTATTCCTTAGAGCCCTTAGTCTCCCAATAAGATTCACCGGCGGAGTGTTGACCTGTGGGTTATAGAGTTCAAATTAACTCATTGCCACGAAGTGGCACCCTTTGAGCACGTGGTGCATCCTGAAGGGTACCGCCGCTGAAGATTTACATCGACAGCCGAAGTGGCACCCTTGAGCACGTTGGAAAGGCCCCCGGCGGGCATCGCCGCGACGATAGAAGCAACGCTTGAGTGGCACCCTTTGAGCACGAAGTGTGTCCCGGCGGGTACGCTTTGAGGATGATGATGAGACGTTCTTAGATGACCCCTCGAATCTTTAGCACCGATAAATTCTTAAAACGAGCCCCCTAATTAAAATTGTCTTCCCGTTCAATCAAAACCTAAATTAAAACTTCTATAAGACAAATTTTGACGAGATCTCTAAGAAAAGATCCTACAAAGGTAAACATATATGAACTAAAACCCTCCTAGGGTGTCAATTAAAGTTCTTAAAAATAAAAGGGGGTAAAGGAATGGGGGAATTAAAATAAGCGAACCCCTTATTTTTAATAGATAAAGAAGAAATAAAAATTTATTAAAGAGGGGAGAGTATAAAATTTATGATTTCAAAAAATAAAAAATAAAAAATAAAAATAAAAATATTTGTTTCTTTTATATATTGAAAGGAATTTTAAGCAAATTTATCATTGACGATTTAACAAAAACAATAATATATATAAAATGGGAAGAGAGAATAAAAGAAAAAAATAATATAAAAATAAAAATAAGGAAACCAAATTAAAGGAAACTAAATTTTGGGAAAGTAGGAGACATTGGGAAAAAGCTAAAAAGAATCATCATTTAAAGAATTACTAAAATTCGTGAACATCAATTTAGGAAAGTTATTAAAGCTTGAGAGGGGATCTAGGAACCCTAGGAGAAATTTAATGAGCAATTTTGGGGGTGTGAGGAAATTAAGATTTTAATTATTAAACGTAAATTACTCATTGGAGAACCCTAGGAATGAGTGACACTTGGATCTACTTGAGATTGATTGGAGGATTTGTCATTAAAAAATTAATTAATTAATAATCGGGAAAGTAGGTGGGTCTCATTTTCCTATAAAAGAAGGGAAGGGAAAGTAAAAAGGGGATGATCGGTTAGCGTAACGTTAAGCTGCCAAATTGTGGCTTGACGAATTTCTTATGAGGAGTTAGTGTAAGCTCACTTTGTTGGATGGTAGCCTGGAACCGCGGGAGGCGAAATGAAATGGCCATTCATCTCCGGGTTCTTGTGTGGCCCCTTTATGGCTCGGGGGGATAAGGGGGAATTAGAGTACCCCTGGCGTTTGGCGGGGGGGTACCGGTGAGCGTTCGGCGGTCGGCAAGTGGGATGCGGCATGGAGCGAGGGAAGCGACACAGAGTGTGGGATGTCTTCCGAAGAGTGCGAGTGGAAACGGTATGATTTAATGGTGAAGTAGATATCATTTCTATAATCAACAATTTAAAAGTTAATGGTGTTGTATATTCCTTCCTTCACTCAATGAGTAAAATCTGGGTCAACTCTAGACTGCAGATATAATCATCCCGTTGTAATCTCCTAATTCTCGCTTAATATTTGCTGCAATTTTGTTGTAAGTTAGGAATCAATAATAGGTTTAAAAAATATTAAATAAATTTTACTATATTTTAAATTGAAGCATATGTTGTACTATGAACATCTATAGTATCTTCCAACCGGGACAATTTTGAAGAGAATTAGCTCATTAATTATTATCGAACCTGCGTAGATTTTGTATAAAATTCGAAAAGAATTAACTTATTAAAAATCGAACCTTCTGCTCTTGTTGTTTCGAGATGAGAAAGCTAAAATTTGTTGATTGAATGTGCATTTTCTGCTCTTCAAGCATCAAGGCAACTTTAAAAAATCGTAATCTTCTTTCCCTTGTTGTTTCGAAAGTTGAGAAAGCTAAAATTCGCTGATTGAATGTGCATTTTCCGCTTCGCTTAATCGTGCAAATTTCTTAAAAATCTAATCTTCTCGCTTCGCTGATTAAAAATCAATCTTCTGCTCTTTGTTGTTTCGAGTTGAGAAAGCTAAAATTCGTTGATTGAATGTGCATTTTTTTCTCTTCGTTTACGGTGCAACTTTAAACCTTTTTAACTTCTTATCAGGTAACTTTAAAACCTCCGCTACGGTAAAATTTCCGTCTCAAGGATTTCTCTCACGCCTTATCGGGCTGTCGCCTTATGTTTAACTGTGACCGAAGTCCTTAACCGCTAAACCCCTTTAATTTCGCCGCTTGAGTTAAGGCCCTTTCCTGTGTTTATGCTTTGATTTGGCGCGGGGTCGAAGTTGCCCTGCCTAATGCATTTTCTCCCTTGATGGCCGGGAGGAGTAACGCCTAATTTTCCTTTTAACCCATTTCTCTCGTAAGCACTGCTTCAGCTTTGTTGTTTCCTTATTAAGCCGCCCAATATTTGGTCAATGCCGCTTATATCGGCCGCTCCGGAGCATTATTGTCGTTATTATCGGCCGTACATTATTACGAAACAGTTCTATAATGCCTTTTCTATACTGATGTTCCAATATTCATGCCGTTTTTACACTGTTGTTTCTGTACTGATTAATAATAACAATACATTTTTACAGTCATATATGGGGAACGCTATTGTTTATTTATTATGGAATTTCTAAAGGAAGATATTTTGTTCATATCGTATATGTCTCCATATCATACGGTTGATAAAATGCTCCTATCCATACGACTATATAAAATTAATTAGCTACCGTAAAAGGATAACAACATAAATTAATTATTGATATATGTTAAAATCACTTATTAATTAAACAAATTTATATATTAGTCAATTCCTTCAAAAACAATGTTTATGTACTAATTCCATATTGCTGTTCAAATTTGATTAGTAATTGGAACGTCCTTTATTGACTTTTTGGCATCATGGTTTTAATTATGGTCAATGAAATGTGAATAGTTTGTAATTGTCATGATAAAATCCATCATGTGATGAGAATGCCATTCCAATTGTAAATTAAGGTGTACATCATATTTTCACTTGATGGTTTCTAAAATCATTATGCCTTCTCCATAAATGACAACTTTAATTGATCCCTATATTTAATTGTTGTATTTTAAGGATCGATAGTGTAATTCCAACCTTCCATCGCTATGTCATTAAATTCTAATAATTAAATCATTCCTTTTATTTCCATATCATTCTAAATTAACTTTTGTAGATTACCTTCTTGATGAGGAGGTATATTGAGTTTCTCAATTGATGATCCTATATTGGTGATGATTATTTCCAAACTTTGACATAATTAATGGTTATCTTGAGTTAATGTCTTTATTAATAGTGAGAGTTGTCCATTCCTTATATAACCCTTAAGTTTGTCATGTTAAATTTTAGTGTGTTAAGAATGCCATTGTGCCATGAATATGTTAATTACTCGAAATTAGGGACTGATGAATTAATTGGATGTTACCCTTGTACCTTTAAGGTGTATATTTAGATATGATAATTAACTATCTTTTACATGGGGTTCCTTATAAAACATTGCTTAAATAATGACATTTTAAATATGGCATTTGTTATATCATGTCATTTAAATAGGATGGTTTGTACATGTATTCCAATATGATGAAAATTTTAGTTTAGGGGAGGAAGAATATAATAGTTGTATATCTTGATGATTAACTAAGTTCGTATTAATTATGATTTCATGAAATACAATACAAAAGATGAGTATAACCATGGAAGATTTATGAAGTCCTTTACCAACATTATCGTATTTTGTTTTCAAATACTCGAGTCAACTTATGGGTTACCTCATATAGATTATCTACAATTGTTCTTGATTAATACATTATTGGGTGGGTAATTATTGTAAGAAGTCATTTCACACATTGTGTCTGGTAGGAGAGCATCTATCCCATCCTGTCATGTTAAAAATTTCCTTTGTACCCTATGTCCATAGCGCCTCCATTTGAAGCTTCTCTTTGCTTTTAACCTAGGATATACAAGAAGCATGTGAACTTAGTCGACCGGTTTCTAACTAGTCATACTCAAAGCCCTCCCTTTCCATGTTAAAAAAAAAGAAATAGTCCAAATGGATCCTTGTCCACCAGGTCTGTAAACCTTGGTGAATGTTATCTTTAGTATTGTTTTATGCTCGCTAAGCTGGAGTAATAAGTATGGAGGCCTCGTCTCCCCGACTTCTTACGTAACCTATTTACCCATGTTAGTATATCGGGGTGGTTGCTCGTTAGAATTGTGAACTTGGGTGTTCGTCGTCAAAGTCCTTTTCGTGCGCCTTCCGTAAGCATGCCTGTTTTGTACTTGATTGTGGTCGCTAGTTGTTTGGTCTATTGTGTCGGGTGGGATGTAGACACTTCCATGTTCCTCGTAATGGCCAGCCCTCGGTAGACCTTTAAATGGTTAAAGACGATGGGAACCGGGATTGAGCATTGCTGATTATGCAGTCTTGAGGTCCTAACCTTGTGGTAGGATCTGCCGGGAGGTCGTACCATTTAGTGGTCATTTTACTACTGGTGTCCGTGATTGTGCACCCTCCCCGCCTATGGTTGTGTTTGTGGTGGTTCTCCTTGAGGCATTCAGCGTCCTTGTGCTGAACCTCGTATTTGAGTCTTGTTGTTAGTCGAGGGTATCGCATAGCCTTTTTTATGTTGTTACTTCCACCCACCAAGACACACCTTAAACACACACACACACACAAAAAAAAAAATGCACCCCATTTCTAGAATGGTTAGTCGTAACGGTATGGTCGCTACATATGGTATCGAAGGGTTCGACCTCGTGACTTGGGATTCACTCACGGGTTTCGCTGACATGATAGTATTGATTATTCTATTGCTAATTGAGCTGCTTGTCTATGTGCAAGTAATCATGGAGCTAGAGGACGCTGGAGGCGTAATTTTAATGGGTGTTGGGAGGCCGTGGACGCCAAAGATCCACTGAGGGGTCTAACTGACTAAGAGGTTTATCTCTACCTTTGATCAAACACGAGCACGCTAAAGTTCCTGCTAGAAGAATTATCTTATTGTGGCTTCTTGTAAGACAAGACACAGCTGGATAGATGATCACTGCATGTTTTGTTGTTATGATTCAAACTTCATCATTACTGCTTCACATTTATTAGGAGTAATTTCAGGATTCGGTGCGTTTACCTCATGAGATAAAGTGATTGGATGCTATGCATTGAATAGATATTGGATGCGATAACATGTCAGCCCCGGTTATTTGATTTCATTAGTATATTAGATATAAAGTTCCCCAGTTAAAACACTTTTACCATCCAAGTATTTCTTTGATTAATTAGACAGCTTTGATATTTGATTTATTCTAAACATCTAAGAAAACAAAATCAAAAGATTACATAACAACCTTTCTTAGTTGTTATAAAATCAAATTACATTCGATTTTATGAGTTTATATTAAAACCCGTGCTTTGTACAGATTGTATATAAAACACGAGTTTTAATCTAAACTCATTATTTGTATATATTGTACATATATGATGCAATTATTTTTATAAGTATTAATTAGTTAAACTGCAGATATATATATTAGATGTATGTATATTTATTAGCAATTGTTACTTTTTAGATCATTGTTTTTCCTTTTAGTTATTTTTCACTTTCTTTAGGACTTAGATCGAATTATGGAGTTGCTAAACCCATCGGAGTGAATTAATCCAAACATCTTAAGTTACTCAGGACAACCTGACTAGATTCAGCTCCTCCAGCTTGACGAAATATCAATTCTCAACACATTATGGTTGACAATGGTCCACCATGTTTTACTAGGGATGACCATTAAATTATTAAATGAATAAACATTGTGATATTTTAAGTAATGATTTCTTTCATTGTTATGATGATATATAAATACATTTATTTAAATTCACTGCAATATAATGTATGTGTTTAAAAAATAAATTGTCCTTGGTTGACTATTGTTCAGCATGGCTTCATATGGTTGAACATGGTTGAATATTGTTTAGCAGAGTTAGTGTTATGGTTGAACTATATTTTATGTCACATTGTGACACTAAGAGGTTGATAATATGGTTACATTCATTGTGATGCTCAACTTGGTTGAGTTAGGTCAACTTACTACATTCCTTAATGGCTATGTCACATAATGACATTCATTTCACATTGTGTCTTCTTCTTCAACCATTATTCTCTATTGTGACTCTCAAGGATTATGTTAAATTGTGATTCTCCATGATCATGTCACATTTTGACATTTAGTTTTGATAATTTATATTGAATTGCTAGGTTCCTCGAATGATTATGTTGCATTGTGACATTCATCGTGGTTATGTCAAGAATTGAATTTGGTTGATCTATGATCACACGGCTGGACCATGATGGCATTTATTAGTCCTATTTACTCTTATTTTATTATGTTTAATTTTGCTTGACTATGATTGATTGTGGTTGAAAATGAAGGGCTATGTTTTGACCATGGTTGACATTGCTCAATGGTTATGTTGATTCACACATTCATCATTGGCTATGCTAAGTTGTTACTTTCAACTTGGCTTAGTTATATGAAATGCTATGTTCTCAATGGTTATGTTACATTATAGCATTCATTAAGGGTGATGTCCCATTGCAATGATCCTTAAGAATTAAAATAGATTGTGGAAGTCCTTTTATGATTATGTCTTATTGTTACATTCATCTTTACTTACTTATGATAATCTCTTTTTGTATTCTTCAATGGTTATATAGAATTACGATACAACCTAACACTTATGCCAAACTACAAGATTCCATAAGTGTTAGGTTGCATCAGTAATTTTCATCAATGGTTATATAGAATTATCTCAATTCATATATAGTAAAAGTACATTACAATGCTTACTAATTTGTAACACCTCTATTACGACAACAAACATTGATGTATAATAGGTAAAAAAAAATGCTCCATGCATTAGAAAATTAAAATCGTCATGAAATAATTAATAACATCCCAAGATACAAATCATAACAAAGTAATAATGGCACATTCGATGCATTAACATAATTAACAATGACACATAATCAATGTAAAAACATAAAGACCGACACAATTAAACACAACACAATCAACTGAAGAAAATACAATAAATGATCAACCATGTCATTGAGTAATAAAGAACTAGCCGCCAAACCTATCTTGCATGGTTAGGACCTCTAGGACAAATAAGCAACACTCAAGCCCATGATTCATCTCATTGATTTTGACCACTTAAGTTCTCAGGGTTGGCAATTGTTCTGAGGAACAAGGAGATATCTACATCCATTAATAAACACAACTCATAAATTCACACACTAGATTTAACACATGGAGTAAGATTTAGGGCATGTACTAAACTTCAAACAACTCTCCTCTTTTTCCAAATACAATGAACTTCGAAAATAAATCAACCATTATGGATCAGTACTTCCAATATGAAAGCAAAGAAAGTATTTCCAGTATGAAATAAATACTTGCTTTGGTTGTATATAAGTAAAGGTCAACGTGGAAGAGACTCCTTATACTGTTAGAGCTTGTGAGAGGCAATTCAATTGCCTCACCCTAGGTTAGGTTGATATGTGAAAATGGATGTTCAGCACAGGTTATTAAGTTTAGGTTAGATTATCACTGAAGTGGATTGCTATGATGGAATCAATGAATATATAGTCATGTATCACCGATGTTATTTTAATAGGTAATAAAATTGTCTTTAAGGCAACAACAACATCTAGTGAGTCGATGAATTAATGATTGAGTCACTAAATTAATGATTGGAATATATCATTTTATAGATTGGACATCAAACTATTAGATGGATTTTATAGGTTGGACATCAATGTCCTCACCAAAGATTAGGTTGATATGCTCACATGGATGTTCAACACTCCCTCATTTCAGCCAGGAACCACCTCCCTTCTTCTATCTAGAGCAATTGACACTCATTTCTGAGTTGAAAAGCTATATGGTTGATCAAATTCACCGAGACACCCTCATACATCAAAGAATTCACATGTTGTACATGGAATACTCAAACTCAACAAGATCTCCAGCCCAAGAACAATCCCCTCAACAGTGACCTGAGCGACACGACCTCAGGTGAAAATGGGTAATTTACTTGCTTTGGCTATCACGAGAATTCTCATCTCTGTTCCTTGCACTGCTACATAGTAGTTTTATATTTATGTCTTTAATTTTCAGTCTGTGTCCTTTATCTATCTTGGTTGCCTAGCACAGTGGTGCATAGACTTGAATCTTCCACCTACCCTAGTTTTTATTTGACACGAAAGATGGCAGATTGCCATTTTTGACAATGACATCACAATCTACCACGTGCTCCGGTTTCCGCTAATTTGGTTGGACAACTAGAAGATTGTAACCATTTGGCTTGTATGTATTGTAAAATTTTTATGATAGAAGTTTTCTCTTTTTATTCATAAAAAAAAGAGTGGATTGTACAATTTAACATCATAAAAAAACTATTTCTATCTAACATGTTTATTTAATAGTGAATTGTATAATTTAACATAAGTTTTAAATAGAACTTAGAATCAAAAAACATTCAACAATGAAAAGATTAGATAATCACAAACTTTGTATAATGTAAATTTAGATATCAAGCATTCACTCTATTTTAAGGTAAAGTAGGTAAACCGATTAATTCTCTAAACAATAAACTATCATCATCCCATTTTCATAGTGGAGTATATCATCACCAAAAGTTAGTTAAGAGAATAATAAAGACAAAATAATATATTTTAAAAGTTATATTTTTAGGTTTTATTTTGCGTTTTACATTGGAGGATGCTTAATAAAATATATTATTTTATATTTTAAAAAATAATATTGTAGATGTTTATTTAATTTAAAATAAGTTATTTTTATTTATTATTTTTAAAAAGAAAAATAAAAAATATTTTATAATATATTGAATTTTCTAAATTATATGAAAAATTAAGACACAACCTTTTTTTTTAGAATATAATGAATATAAGAGAATATAAAATATTGATTAATAAAAGAAATGTATTATATAGTAAATTACAAATTAGAGAAAAATATAAGCGGAAATCACCATTTTATATTAAACAGGTAATAAAATTATAAGTTTTTTTTTAGAAAAATCTAAATTATTTTATTTTTAGGAAATGTAAGATTTGTAAAAATAACTTTTTAAAATTTTAATAGATAAAATTATTTTAAAATAAACTAAAACTTCAAAAATAATTATAAATAAATTTTAATTTTCATTTTTTTTATAAATTTTACTTAATGATTTAGTTATAAATAAATGTTAATTTTGATTGTTTTGAAAATGCTACTTATATTATATTATACTATGAATATAGCTTAATGGGTTAACTCTACTTGTTGAGTATTATGAATTAAAAACAATGATGATGATGATGATGATTAACGTCCACTACGACCTAATTGGTCTATCAGACCTTAAGAGGGTAAGTGATTACTTGTGATTCTTTAGAATTTTGTTTCTGTGCTCGAAAAGCATTAAGAGAAGCTTTCCAAGATCACCATACTTTTGTTGAGTTAAGAGGTTAGGAAGGTTGGTAGTGTGATCAATATTTTGAAAATGAGATCTAA
>SNQJ01S0111993.1:21734-50433 GCA_010110895.2 Picea sitchensis | reverse complement strand
ACCCTTATTTTGGCACTATCTTCAGTGCATATACAAAAGAGAGAAATCAAAATTTCAAAATTCTTCAAAAATTTGCAGGTACTCTACCCACATGGAATATTCATGCTCCCAAGTAGCATCTTCAGAACTGTAGCAGATCCAATGAATCTTTACCAATCTTATGGCTTGATTCTGGAGCACTTTGAACTTCCTTTCCAATATGTGCATTGGTTGGGCTAGAAAGTCTCTTTTTGGCTCCACCTGAATCAAATTTCAGTCAATAACATGGTTAGGATCATGTACATAATTTTTTAGCAAATAGACATGAAATACATTATGAAAATTCATGGAAGTAGGTAATGCAAGCATGTATGTAAGTGGCCCTATTTTGTTCAATATCTTAAATGAACCACAGAATATGACTATATCTTTGTACAGTTGCCCAACTTCAATGAGCTCTTCTTGGGATTCATTTTCAAAGAACAAGATATCTCATTTTAAATTCTCTAATTGTCTTGTTCATATCTGCATAACTCTTCTGTCTATCTTGTGTAGCTTTCAAATTCTACTTAATTTTAACCAGTTGGTCTTCCATATCCTTGGGAAATTCTGGCCTAAGTACTACTTTTTCTACTGGGTTGTCCCAATTGACTAGAGTGTTTCATTTTCTACCATACAAAGCTTCAAATGGGATCATCTTCATTGAAACTTGATACCCATTATTATAGACAAACTCAATCAAATGCAAGTTATCTTCCCACTTAGATGGCTTATCCATCACATACATTCTCAGCATGTCTTCAATCACTTGGTTGACTCTCTTTGTCTTCCCACCTTACTGTGGATGATATGTTTGTTGACACCAAAAAGCGCAACGTAGGGTACCTGCATGAAAATGGGTTTCAATGCCTTATTATTTATGTATAATTAATAATATACTATATAGGTGGGACCCCGTGTGTGAATATGAAGGAAGGATGACTCATTTTTATGTGCTTATGAATTGGTTGTGATATGAGCAATAAAATTTATTTGCTTTTAAATCGTTGTTGAAAATTGATCACGGGATGTTATGGGGGATGTGACTAAAGGAGAAATGGTGTTGTCTTTATATAACCCTCATAAGTGTTACTATGATTCATTTAGTTTGATAAAGGATATAAACTCCATGTTGCAAGTTGTATGCAATGTATGGTGCGGTGATCACCTTGATTTATTTCTATAAGGGTTGTGCACATGAGTTTAATTGGAAATCGAAGTTGTGACTTGGTACCCCTAGCAAGGTTTTGCATATGTGTTACATGGGAATTTTGGACAAGTATTAGCGAATTTGTAAATTTGAATATTGGAAAACTATGGGGCATTCGGCATTGTATTAAATTAATTTGGATTTAATGGGTTGATTTGTATAGTCGACTTGCTCGTACTGGCCATGAATGAGAATATAAGTGCAGAAGTGACATGCAGTAAATGCACGTCTCTCTAACCTACCTCGAGCCTACCACCCTAGCCATTTTGCATTTTCTCTTGTTGGTTGTTGTTTCTCTGCTTTGTTTGGTCGTGGAGGAGGTATACATGCTTGGTTGTTTCTCCTTAGCAATTTTTACACAGGTATGGGGTTTCTTGTTTTCCATCCATGAGTTTTTTCTTTGCTCCTTAATTAAGTCAACAGTTGGCTCTTGTTTTCTCATGGTCTATGCATTCCAAAGCTATTATATGTGTAAATTTTGACTGTGTGTGTATTGGTGGTTAAGTGTTGGTCTCTGTGGTGTTGTATTTGAACCATTCTCATTGAAACGATGTGTGGATGTCTCTTACTATATATGGTATTCATTTTTTATTTGTGGGAAAGAACACAGTTGGGGAAACTCTCGGGCCTGCCTTGCCTCTGGTTTCTTGTTTTGGGTTTCTTCTCTGAGCATATCACTGGTCCTTACCTTTGGGTTATATGGACACTTTGCATGTCATTTAAGTAGTTGGTTTTTGTGTACATTGTGCATGTGTCCTTGTAACATCTCTGTGAATATAAATGTGAAGTTTTATGGTGGAATTAAACCTTTCGTTCTCCTTCTGGCCAAACCCTCTACTTGGTTAGCTCGTCTACTTGCACCACATTCTTTTCCATTGTTGTGTATTGAGCCCTATGTTTGGAAAATATCGTGGGAGATGGCCAACCCAGAATTTAGCAAGGGAATTGTTTGTGTTCTTTTTTGTCACAGGTTTTTGTTGTGCGAAGATGAAAAGGATGAACCCACTCATTCATTTGGTAATACAATCTCTCACAAGAAATTGTCAATGGTAGCGTTGCAAAAACATTATTAAGATATGACTTGTTGTGTTTTGTTTTCAAAACCAAAGAGCACCTGTGTATGAATTATGTATGCTTTAAATGAGTCTTACAAACCAGAGTGCAAGGAAAATTGAAGGTATGGTTTCAGTCGAATTATTGTTAAACACAGGCAGTCCTTTGGACACTTCGTGGGACCCTGTAGGTTTAAACAATATTGGTGTTGATATTGTAGGCTACATCATGTCCACTCCTCGACTGTTTGTTGCGATGATTATGATTATTATGATGTTGTTCACTCGAATTTATTGTGCATAAGCAATGTTATTATTGTTAAATAATTATTTGGCACTAAACTATAAATTGGTTACTGTACAATGCAATTTCTAAGGCAAATGAACATCCTTGAAAAGAAACACCAGTTCTTGGTTGTTTTATTGGGAAAACAGAGTGTGGTGATTTTTAATTTGATGGCGAGGATGGAATTGCTTGATATATTATTAGAACAATATCCATGGGAATCCCTTCCATTCTACCATTTTTCTCAAAGTACAACCCCCTCATTATCCCAAATGCATTTGTCCACTCCTTGTTCTGTGATATTTATTTTTAAGAGAAATCTGTATGGAAATGAAGAAATATTGATGTGGCAGTAATTGATGATTGGTGTTCTGGGATATGTTTAGATACACAATAGATTGTTTTTTATTGATTTCTTGAACAATATTTGTAAATACCTCCCGCTCCATGTTATCACTTTACGCTAAATACAAGCCCTCCATACCCCCATTAACCCTATCAATTCCATGTTCGTGTGGCAATTAATAAATGGAATTTTTATGGATGGATTGCATGCGACATGTAGTAAATTATAAAGCCAACTCTTGATTTATTTAAGTGGAGTTTCATGTATGGGTTATTAGGAACTTCATGACTGACTAATTATTTCTACAGGACGAGTTTTTTTAGAAGGGATAGTAATGTACGAAATAACAGAGGCCGGGGTAGCTGGCATCGAGGCCATAAGAGGCCTCGATTTTATATTCACTTTGATGTTGATCCACAAGAGTTGAACAAGTTGTTTCAAGTTGGGTTATTTAATTTGGTTGGCCATGGGATATTTCAACCTCGACATAAAAGGCCCCCTTTTCAATAGCCTCGGAATTTTCTCGACATTCCTTTTCCTCCACATGTGTCAATGCAACCCAAATCCCCCGGTAATGACAATTGGTAAGAAATTGTCCACCAACCTATATTTCACGATCGTGGTTGGCCCACTGTGTCATTTCCTTTACCACCACCACCACCAGTTAATCCCAATGTTCAAATTTCTCATGATGTTTCACCAGTAAAACCCTCGCACGCCAATAAAATATTAAACATTGATATCCCGCGTGATCATCACAGTACAACCCCAAGGATCAAACAAACCAAAGGATGCTATAGAAAAGTCAAGGGAGGACAACAGTGAGAAGAGGCAAAATGCCTCACACAACAAATATGTTTTTTGATTATTTTTATGTTGTTTAGTGATGAAGACAATCTTTCATTGTTTTGACCAAGTTTTGGACAACTAGCTTTTATTTAGGCATTTTTCAAGGATAAGATGGATATATTATTTTTGGGGATATGGTCATAATTTTTGCTGATATTTTTCGATTTAAATTATGAGCATGGGAGTTACAAAGGTGTTATGTGATTCAAATGATTAATTTTGTACTTTATATTTGATGATTGAAAAAAAGAGAATGATGGGACTCACAAGGGGTCCCACCTATTTAGTTATTATTAATTAAGACCCTTAATTATATATTATTATTTATTTCTCCTAATTGATTAGTTAAGTTAGTTTGATTTAACTAAAGAAAGTAGTTGAACTACTTCAACTTATTAGGAAATAATAAAGGCTCAAGGAGATGAAGAGAATAGGAGGGGAGAATAGAAGGAGAGCTACGACCAAAAGGTTTGTTCTATATTGGTGAGATATTTTCAGTTTTCATTCATCCTGAGTTTACAGGGTCTTATTGAAGGCAACATGATTCAAACTGAATCACATATTTCAACAACTTGTTTTAAAGGTGTTTGATTTATGCAGTTTGTGTATTTTTGTTTGTTTATGAATTAACTTTCATGATTGATAAAGAATATATTGCAGATTCAAGTGGCAACATGTTGTGGCAAGTTGATCCAGATCATTAGTTTCAATTTTATTGTGTTGTTAGAGTCTTTTTGTATGGTTCCCATCAAAGGATTCTAAATTTGAATTTGGTCCCTACCCTCGCAGGGGTTTGTAAAAGAGAACTCAATTTTGTGTCTCATAATGAAATAAAATTAGATTATTGTTTATGTCTTACATTTGTGTCTTCATGATATATGGTTCTTTATTTTTCTTTTATCTCCATGTTTACATTATTGTAAATTATGTATACTCTCACATAGCTTTGTTTAATTTTATTGTACATTTCTATAAACCTAAAATCAGCCTTGATCCTTTGTAATTGATACTTGTGGATTAAGTGAATATTTTTTAGGCTATAAACCTCGAGTGACATTCCCAAATATCTTCTCTTAGCCAAACAAGATCTAAAAATGCTTGAGTAAGGTTCTTTATACCTTTTCCTCAACATTTATTTGGCCACCATACTAGGGAATTAAAAAAAAAAAAAAACTCATTATCCATGTTTCCCTGGTTTCTTGTATTTTAATATTTTTACTTTTATTTGTATTTACTCTTTATATGATTTTTTTGTTTATAACCTTATTTTTTCCTTTTCCCATGAATCTATTGAATCCTATCTTGCATGATCATGTATAAATCTAATTTGAGCTCATTGTCAATGGTTAGTTGTCCTCTTTTCGAGGGTAACTTGTGGGAATCTTCTCAGAACCATATTGATGATTTCCTTAGATTCTATCAATCTATTGGGGTTTATGATATACATACGTCTACAGATATTTTTCCACTTTCCCTCCATGGTAAAGCAAGAAACTAGTCTAGGTGTATAGTATCTAGTCAAAGTTTTACGAGAGAATCAATTTTTGTAAAGTTTCTTATTGACTTTCCTCCTCCGACTATCTTTCATCACTTTGAATTTGTACCTGAAAGCATCCTTGATCCTCCTTGATGTAACTTTTTATATGGCCCTCATGAAATAAGAACCCGTGGATTGTTCTTAAAGGCTAAAAATGAATATCACACAAATCCCTCTCTCTTCATGACAAGTCTGCAGGAGGACGATCGTGCATCTAGTAGTGTTATATTCACAAAAGATTGTAAGAATTATTTTCCTGATATGCCTACTAATCCTACTTATGAAAATGATTTATTTGATGCCTTCCCATTTAATGATGACCTTTTTTAAATACATCCTACTCAAGATCAACTTGTTTCTAATGAAGTACTCTTCATAGATGAATCCGACAGGGAGGATTCTCTTGATTTGAATGGAACTATCCCTCATATTTCTCATGACCATTATGAAGAATATGAAAGAGGGGATTCAAGGGGCCATATAGATTCATATGTTGACTCTCCTTTTGAAAATTCCCATAAGGATAATCAATATTTTACATCAAGTAGAATTCCTTCACAAACCCTTTGTTTCAGTTCAAAAAGGTTGAGGAATTCAATGACGATATACATATCTCCCTTACATGCATGATTTCTTTTGATGATGATAAATTTAAAGGGATTCCTATGATTTGAATCCTTTATTTTCTCCCTCGATGCATGGTAGTTCTTTTCTTGATCAGGAGATCGTAAATGATGACCTTATAATTCTCAAAGAGCCCATTAACTCCATCCTCTTCATCAAAATTTCTAACCATCATTCTAATGTTATTGATCATGTGCATGTTTCCAATATCAAGCCGAAATATCGTCTTGTTGGTTGGCAGGTCTTGCAAGATGGTAATCACTTTTTTTGGATCTTGATAGGCCCATTACCCTTGCTACATGCATTTCTTGGTTGGGAGGGTGATAGACACTCTCTATGCATCATCTTTCAATTCATTAATCATCCATCCAAAACAGATGATGCATTTCTCTATGAAAAATGTCATCCTACCTGACTCCAAGAATGTTTTTTCGCTATTTTGTACACAAATAATAAATTGGGTTTTTAGGTTATTTAGTTTTGTATTTCACTTTTTCTATTCTATTTAGATTGTATTTCACTTTTGTCGAGATAAAGTATGGATCATTTTTTCTATGAAAATGTCCTTCTGTAAGTATTGTTGATCAATAAACAATAAATATATACATAGTTGTCATGATTTCCTCCTTTTAGACATCACTGAAATTGCTTTTTTCTTTCAACATTGTTTTAGGATAGTTGATTTTGTCTTCTTCCCTATTTTTGCTATCCCTTTCTTCCCTCCATCCTGAGATTCAAAAGAGAATATCAGAAAATTTTTCTCCTTGAAGTTTTAAGAAGCATTATGTGTTACATATTGATCAAATGTTATGCATACAGGACCAAACCTCCTCATACGTAACACTTTCCATGATTTATTCCCAAAATACTACCTCATTATTTCCCTTCAACCATATTCCCCCCCTGTTGCATAATTATTCTCTTTAGTAAAAAAAAAATATGGTCGAAGAAATCAAACATTCTGAGTTCTTAATCTGTTGGAAACAGATTACCCTGTGGAGTCGCCAGTTTGTTGACTCCAAAAAGCGCAACATAGGGTACCTGCATGCAAATGGGTTTCAATGCCTTATTATTTATATACAATTAATAATATACTATATAGGTGGGACCTTATGTGTGAATATGAAGGAAGGATGACTCATTTTTGTGTGCTTATGACTTGGTTGCGACACGATCTCTACAATTTATTTTCTTTTAAACCACTGTTGAAAATTGATCACAGGATGTTATGGACGATGTGACTAAAGGAGAAATGATGTTGTCTTTATATAACCCTCACAAGTGTTACAATGTTTCATTTAGTTTGATAAACGATATAAACTCCATGTTTCAAGTTGTATGTGATGTATGGTGCGGTGATCACCTTGATTTATTGCTATAAGGGTTGCACGCATGAGTTTAATTGGAAATCTAAGTTGTGACTTGGTACACCTAGCAAGGTTTTGATATATGTGTTAGATGGGAATTTTGGACAAGGATTATCGGATTTTTAAATTTGAATATTGGAAAACTATGGGACATTCAACATTGTATTAAATCAATTTGATTTAATGGGTTATGAGTCATATAGTCAACTTGATCATACTGGCCATGAATGAGAATGTAAGTGTAGAAGTGACATGCAGTAAATGCACATCTCTCTAACCTACCTTGAGCCCGCCACCCTAGCCATTTTTCATTTTCTCTTGTTGGTTTTTGATGCTCCGCTTTGCTTGGCCATGGAGGAGGTATACATGCTTGGTTGTTTCTCCTTAGAAATTTTTACACATGTATGGGGTTTCTTGCTTTTCCATCCATGAGTTTTTTCTCTGCTCTTTAATTAAGTCAACAATTGGCTCTTGTTTTTTCACGGTCTGTGCATTCCAAAGATATTATATGTGTAAATGTTGACTATGTATGGATTGGTGGTTAAGTGTTGGTCTATGTGGCGTTGTGTTTGAACCATTCGCATTGAAAATTTGTGTGGATGTCTCTTACTGCATATGGTATTCATGCTTTACTTGTGGGAAAGAATATAGTTGGGGAAACTCTCGGGCCTGCCTTGCCTCTGGTTTCTTGTTTTAGGTTTCTTCTCTGAGCATATCACTAGTCCTTACCTGTGGATTATATGGACATTATGCCTGCCATTTAATTTGTTGGTTTGCGTTCCCATTGTGCTTGTTTCCTTGTAACAGCTCTGTGAATATAAATGTGAAGTTTTATGGCGGAATTAAACCTTTCGTGCTCCTTCTGGCCAAACCCTCAACTTGGTTAGCTCGTCTAATTCCACCACATTCCTGTCCACTATTGTGTATTGAATCCTGTGTTTGGAAAATATTGTGGGATATGGCCAACCCAAAATTTAGGAAGGGCATTGTTTGTGTTGTTTTTGGTAATGAGTTTTTGTTGTGCAAATATGAAAAGGATGAACCCACTCATTTATTTGGTAATACAGTCTGTCACAAGAAATTATCAATGGCAACATTGCAAATATATTGTTAGATACAACATGTTTTTTTTTTTTTTTTTTCAAATGCAAAGAGAACCTGTGTATGAATTATGTATGATTTAAATGAGTCTTACAAACCAGAGTGCAAGGAAAATTTAAGGCATGGTTTTAGTCAAATTATTGTTAAACACGAGTAGTCCTTTAGACAGTTCATGGGACCTTGTAGGTTTAAACAATACTAGTTTTGATATTGTAGGCTACAACCTATCCACTCCTCGATTGTTTGTTGTGATGATTATGATTATTATGATGTTGTTCACTCCTCAACTTTATTGTGCACAAAAAATGTTATTATTGTTAAATAATTCTTGTGCACTAAACTATAAATTGGTTATTGTACAATGCAATTTCTAAGGCAAATGAACAACCTTGAAAAAACAACACCAGTTATGGGTTATTCTTTTGGGAAAACATAGTGTTATTCATTGTTGAAACATTATCCCCCCTTCCTTTCCAAATATATAAATTTTAACGATTGGATCTGGAGTGATTGAGGAAACCTTAGTGATCCTGCATCAATTCCCTGAATGCTCTGACCCATCTGCAGCCGCACCTGTTGCACGATTTGTTTTGGTATGACCAGACACCCTGCGGATGAGGGGTCAGGATGATCCCAGAAGGGGGGGGGAACCCTCCTCGTACAATAACATAACTTCCAATGATAGAGTGAGAACAAGATCCAAGCAACCCACCTTTGAGCCATCATCGCACATGAGAGAACAAATCCTGACAGAGAGAAGAGACTCAGAAAAGCAATGGATGTGGAGCCAAGAACGTCTCATCCAAAGGCATATTGAGGATGGGAACTAGGAAAATGCATTACCCAATCGGAAAAACCTCCCATATATCTCATAATCTCAACGAGGGTATGCGAACACACCCAGTTCATGAGAGAGCATGCTCTAATAGGAAATTTCTTAGGGGTATGGCCCTCTGAGCGAGATAGGTGGAACCCTAAAGGAGACTATGAGGTTCAGATCAGATCCAAAGGGTTTTTCACGATTATCCTCTACAACCTAGAAGACAAGGTCAAAATCTTTGACAATGGGCCATACTTCTACAACTCAGCAGGGTTATTCCTGTGATTATGGATAGATTGCTTCATCCCATAAAAGGAGAATTTCACCATGGCCCTAGTTTGGATCAGGCTCTATTCCTTTCCGCAGGAGTTCTGGCTAGAAGAAATACCTATGGGCATAGGAAACATAGTGGGGAGATATGTCAAATCATCGGAAGCCACAAAACAAAGAAAATACACCTCCTATGCTAGTATTTGTGTTTACATGGACATCTCAAAAACATTACCAGGCTCAATAACTCTTGAATATCAAGATGAATACTGGAACCAAACAATAGAATATGAGCACATCCCCTTTCGCTACAGAAATTTCATGAGCAGGACCACCTCTTTTGTGACTGCCCCTTAAATGCCCGGGCCCCCAAAGTTGGAGAGAAAATAAATAAATATGGATTCACCACAGTCACAGGCCGGAAATGAACCCACCATGGAAGAAAAATCCAGACAATGCTCCGAAAATAACCACCAAAAACTCCTATGACATTCTAAATCGGCTGTCAAAAAAAGAAGAGGTCCAAGATCCACATAAAATGAAAAGACAACAGAAATAAAAAGTTCAAGCCTCACACCAATCTTCCCAAGGCAAAGAATATAATCAAGGAGACAAGATAAAGGAAAATGTGAATATCCTTATGCAGTTAGGCGAGAAAGACTTGGCAGACATAGACCTTGAAAAACTAGAGGAGGCCCTCAATAGGAAGGATCTGCATGCAATCCATGTAGAACAACTCAAAACAGTTCATAAGGTGTTCATAGATTCCATAAAAGGATCCACTGTACGGCTGAGCATAGCCACAGACCCAGCCATAGACTCAAAGCACACCCCATGGGAAAACAAAAGATGAGGCCACAAATCCGCCCACCAGCTCATCAAAGAAGTAGGGAACTTCATGCTAAACTCATGCTAGGTTCAAAGGCTCTCGGAGGGATACCTCCACCCACCTCTCCAATCATCATGATGAATATGATAACCTGGAACATTAGAGGACTCGATGAAATATCCAAACAGAGGACTCTTCGAGAATGTATATGCATAGAAAATCCAAATGTTCTCCTGTTGCAGGAGACCAAATGTGTTGGAGCAGAAGCAGAGACTATCTTTCACTGTTGTTGGAGAGGGTGTGACTCCCTCCAAAAAGACTCCACCGGAGCGATAGGGGGATTAACGATCCTATGGAATCCTACAATTATTACAATAGATCGGACCTCGACCCTTCTCCACTGTAGGTACGATCACAACACAATTCAAAGTCATATGATCTACTAAGGAAGGGGAAATCATAAATGCTTATGGACTTCAAAGCCTACAGGACAAAGATAACTTCTTGAAGCGAATAAATCCCATCAAATCACTAATAAGCATGCCCAACTAGGTGCTGGGAGGCGACTTCAATATGATCCTGATGCAGGAAGAGAAAACCGAGGGAACTAAATGGTTGGAGAAAGACAGTGGTAAGTTCAGAACCCTCATAGACCAGCGAAATCTTGTAGATATAGAAACGTGAAATGGCATTTCCACTTGGTCCAACCATAGATCTGGACATCAGCAGGTTGTTTGCTGGCTAGATCGCTTCCTCATAACGAAATACCTATTGGTGGAGGATCCTGCCATAGAGACCAACATTCTTCCAAGAGTCGGCTTGGACCACTGGCCTGTCTCACTTTGTCTGGATGCAGGATCAACGCCAAAAATCAAACCCTTCAGATTTGAGAAATTTTGTCTTTCCCACCCTAACTTTCATTGCCTCGCAACTTCCTGGTGGAACCGAGCAGAAATAGAACATGGTACTTGCATGTACAAATTTCAGCAGCGGCTCAAAAAATTCAAGATACATCTAAAGCCTTGGAATAAAACCACCTTTGGGAACATCTTTCAATGGATGCATGAAATTGCGAATATACTGGAAACTCTACAAAATATATTCATTTCAGGAATCAAAACCACAAAATTAATGAAGGAGGAAGAGGAGCTTTAGGCAGAATTAGAAGAACGGAAAAAGCAGGAGTAAATCCTATGGCGTCATAAATCCAGGGTTCAATGGCTCAAAGAGGGCGAGAGGAAAACCAAATTATTCCATGGAGAAATGGTGCATCGTAGATACATAAATAAGATAACTCAACTGGAATATGCTCAAGGTAACCCCATTAGAGAGCACAACAAAATTGTTGAGGAACTAACCAACTACTACAAAGACCTTCTAATAGAAATCAATGATGATAGAGAGTCAGCAATCGACAAAATAATTAGGCACATACCCTCCCTGGTAACTCAAGAACATAATGAAGCCTTAATGAGGCCCATCACTCAAGAGGAAGTGGACCACGTAGTCAAATAAATTCCCCCAGGGAAAGCACTAGGTCCAGACGGCTTCACTATGGACTTCTTTCATTACTGTTGGGATATGATTAGGGAAGAAGTTTGGTAGGTGGTGGAGGAATCCAGAACCTCGGGCCAAGTCCTCCCTTCCCTCAATGCCACCTTCCTCACTCTCATCCCAAAAGAGGAGAGGGTCACTTTCCCCAAATAGTACAAAATAATTTTCCTATGCAACTTCATCTACAAAATCATCACCAAGATCATAGCCACATGTCTCAAACCAATTCTACCTTTTGTCATATCCAAAGAGAAAGTGGGCTATGTGGAAGGTAGGAAAATCATGAACAGTTTCATCCTCGCACATGAGGTTATCCAGTCGCTGAAGATGACTAAGATCCCAGGTATGCTTATCAAACTCGATCTATCTAAATCTTTTGACAGAATCAGTTGGTAGTACATGCGCTCCTTGCTAGAAGCCTTTGGTTTCGATAGCCACTGGGTGCATCAGATCATGAGGCTCACCTCTTCAGCCTTCTTCTCTATCCTGGTCAATGGAGTGCCCTCCCAACCCTTCTCACCCACCATAGGAATTCATCAAGGAGACCCCCTCTCTCCATTCCTCTTTGTTTTAATGACAGAAGGCTTGGGATGCTACCTTAAAGTCACTATCTTGGATGGATCCCCTAAAGGTATTCCCCTACAAAACGTTCAGCCAGCACCCTCACATAACTAGTTTGTTTATGACACCCTCCTCTTAAACACTCCGACAGCTTGCGAAGCCACCAAACTCAATTACATTCTCCCTGACTTTGCAGATGCTTCAAGAATGGCCCTTAACCTTGATAAATCTAAGCTCTAACTCTTCAATACTCCAGTCGCCATCCAAAATCAAATTTCCAGCCTCTTAGGTATACCTAAGATCTCCCTTCTGTCCAATTATCTCAACATACCCCTCACAGGTGCACCTGTGTGCTCCATCTCTTGGGACAATCTACTTCTCTCCATTTCCAATAGACTCAACAACTGGACCTTCAGACATCTTAATATTGCATCTAGAATGGTGCTCCTCAAGTCTATATTGCAAGCCTTGCCAACCTACCTTTTCACATCTCTAGCAACACCCAATTCCATCATTCAGTCCATCAAGAACATACAACGCAACTTCTTATGGCATGGGCACCACCCTGATAAAAAGTGGGCATTAGTGGGTTGGTATAAGATTTGCAAGCCCAAAGATATGGGTGGACTAGGGCTCCGAGACACGGGAAAACTTAATAAAGTTATGGGAGATAAACTATGGTGGTGATGGATTAAGAACCCTACAGAACTCTGGGCAAAAATTTGGAAACAGAAATATGCACCGACCACTCGAATAGAACAACTAATCAGATTCAACGACCAAATTCAAGGATCCAATATTTGGAACACGACCTGGCTCAACAGACAACTAGTCCAGAAATATGCTTTTTGGGAAATCAGGAATGGGGAAAGTGCATTGTTCTGGAAGGACTCATGGAAACAACAAATGCCTCTAGCCACTCTAGAAGAGATAAATCCCCTGTGTCAATCACTACAACCTAACAACTTCAGACGGGTTAAGGATATTTGGAGAATGTCTGACAGGAATATGCCATGGCACAAATGAAAAACGGAGCCTGGCGAGCCTACGCAAACCAACGCAAAATCTCCAACAGGGTAGGCCTGAACATTCTCAGATGGGGGCACTCCACAACTGACAATTTTTTGGTCAAAGAAGCCTACTATTTGCAAGGTAACTATCATGATCAAGCTAAGAAGAGCATATGGGGTAATATTTGGAACTCAATACTTTGGTCTAAAGTGTCCATCTTCCGCTAGCTCATAGTTCAAAACTGCATCCTCACCTGGGAAAATCTCAAAAAGAAGGGTTTCATAGGCCCCTCAATTTTCCCCCTTTGTCAGCAACAGGAGGAAACAATGGAACACCTTTTCAATCATTTCCATTAGAGTCATACAATTTGGTATCTGGGGTCTCAAATAATGCATTGATCCAACAGAAACAGAAAAAGCATCAATGACACTATAGAAAGTTGGGACTCGATCACCTTTTAGAATCCAATTCTAGCTCGCATCTGACAGCTCCTATCGGGCTTCACCCTCTGGAAAATTTGGAAGGAAATAAATAAAAGAATCTTTCAATTGAAGGCTTCACCCCCCACCTCTACTTGGGACATAATCACGAATCTAATCCGAGAAACGATCAAAAGCAGACATTGGAATATTGAGGGCTTAAAGTGTAGTATGGATGAACAACGTATACTCCAAAACTGGCACCTTAGCCTGACTAACACACCCCCTTCCACAATATCCAACCACTCTACTAGCAGCCCGACCACTTGGACCCCCCCACCAACTAGATTCATAAATATTAATTTTGATGGTGCTTCAAAAGGAAATCCGTGCCCAGTGGGATTTGGGGCGATCCTCAAGAACTCAAATGGAGAAATCCTCCACCTAGTAGCAGGATATTTGGGCTTCAACACAAACAACGTTGCTGAGATATGGAGCTTCCTAAGAAGAATCGAGATAGAAATAGATCACCATTACAACAAGATCATTGCGGAGGGGGACTACCAAATCATAGTCCATCTCATAACCAAAATTCTTCATGGAGAACACGCCTTGGAAGTCTCACCCAGTTGGAGACTCTCAAGACTCTTGGAGGAATTTGGCTCCCTCTTATGGCCCAACCTCACCATAATCCCTTCTCATGTGAAAAGGGACGCAAACAAAGTATCAGATTTCCTCGCAAATGAAGGAGTGGCTACCATGCCAGAGCTGATCCACTAGAATGCCCAAACTTCACCTTGATGTGAACTCTCAGACCGATGCCAAGACTTGGCTGGACTAGACTACCCAACCTCGAATGGGGTGTCACATAGCACATGAGGTCCACATAGCACCAAACCAAGCCAAACCATAAATATGGTAGGCTATCTCCCATCCCCTCTCCATTAATAATGGGATCCCACCTTAACTATCTGTCAAGAGCTGGAGGATGGCTCCCTTGCGTGAGTAGAGTGACAGAAAGGAAATTCAATGGTACAGGGGCGATAATTAGAGCAGTTGTGTCCCTCCTCCTCGATATCATCCATCAATGCACTAGCCTTCACCATTTCTCCCTCGACCTGCACCAAGCAAGCTGCTTAGTGCTCTGGTACAACCATTGCAGAACTTTTTGCAAGCTTTCCATCTGCATCACCTTCTTGATGCCACAAAAGAGAGGCAGGTCGTGCCACGGACCTGCCTGACATATCTTGGCAGCATGACAGAGGAGACGACAGATGCTAGAGCGGGCACTCTCCATAGACCACACTCAGATAATTCAGGCAACACGCAAAGAAGGGATGATCTGGTCGCCTCCAATGTCTTATATGGAGGAAGTAATCCCAGAGGAACCCATTTAGATCCCTCCAAAGTCCCTTCTCTTCAGTGTGCCAGAGAATTGGAAACCCTAAAGAAACTTCTTCGTGGAAGACACTAAGCCAGCCATTGCGGCTCATCACAACACCAACACCATGGAGGCAAAAATGGAAGAGGTCCACATATGTATCATCAAGGAGGAATTCTCGAAGGAATTCCTTCACATGGCCTCAAAAAACAATCCACTTCCAGAAGGCTACGATCTTTCCAGTGATGCAATGAAGGATAGGGACCCCGAGAAGGAGGAAGGAGCATAGGGCTGGCACACAAAGACATAGCACAAGGATGGAGAACATGAAAGAGTGCAAGATGCTATAGGCGAGGTTGTGGAGGGTCCAAGTGGCATGATGATGGAAGGTGGAGAATTCTTTGCACTACCTCCTATCTCGATTGTATTGGAACCATTCCATGCCCCCCCACCCTTATTCCACCCGGAACAATTGGAATTAGTGTTTGATCTGAGGATCTAGATGGCAGATCAGGTTCACCATGGCACACTCATGCACCAACACATTGATATGTTGTATGATTCATTATCCAATGCACCATCTGGGGAAAAATGTCTGACGTGTGCACGACCTTTTTCCATGCCAACTCATAATAGATCGCACAACAAAGACCCTGGTGAAGCTACTTCTGGTGCTAACGGGTAATTGCATGGATGGGAGTTCTTATGGTTTTGGTTAGTCTTTAATAGGTGTTTGATCATGGTCAGTCTAAAAAAAAATTGGTTCATTTTCATGTCCAGCCTAGTTTTAATTCTAGTTTTAATGGTTAATGTAAAGACTATAGGCCGCTACCTGCCCTAGTTTCCTCCTAGCAGGGTAGTTGGAAGACCACCCTTTTTGGACATGGACATCCAAGGCTGCCAACTGTCTCGATTTCCAATAATTCGGTGGAATAGTTGGCAACCTAGCGACAGGTGTTATGTTTGTATGTGATATGATATAATAGGATCTGCCCCTCTCTTTTATTTACAAAACAAAAATGTTGAAACACTAAGATGTGGTGATTGTTAATTGATGGAAAGGATGGCATTGTTTGATATATTATTAGAAAAATATACATGGGAATCCCTTCCATTCTACCATTTTTTTCAAAGTACAACCCCCTCATTATCCCAAATGCATTTGTCTACTCCCTATTCTTTGATATTTATTTTTAAGAGAAAATTTTATGGAAATGAAGAAAAAATGATGTGGCAGTAATTGATGATTGGTGTCCTGGGATATGTTTAGATACATAGTAGATTTTTTTTTATCTATTGCTCGAACAATATTTGTAAATCCCTCCCCCTCCATGTTATTACTTTACGCTAAATACAAGCCCTCCATACCCCCATTAACCCTATAAATTCCTTGTTTGTGTGGCAATTAATAAATGGCATTTTTATGGATGGATTTCATGCGTCATGTAGTAAATTGTAGATCCATCTCTTGATTTATTTAAGTGGAGTTTCATGTATGGGTTATTAGGAACTTCATTACTGACTAATTATTGCTACAAGATGAGTTTTTTCAGTAGGGGAATTAATCACTGAAATAACAGAGGCAGGGGTAACTGGCATTGAGGACATAGGAGGCCTCAATTTTCTATTCACTTTTATGTTGATCCACAAGAGTTGAACCAATTGTTTCAAGTTGGGTTCTTTAATTTGGTTGGCCATGGGATATTGCATCATTGACCTAAAAGGCCCCCTTTTCAACAACCTCAGAATTTTCTCGGCATTCATGTTCGTCCACATGTGTCAATGCAACCCAAACCCCCTGTTAATGATAGTTGGTAAGAAATTGTCCACCAACCTATCTTTCACCATTGTGGTTGGCCCACTGTGTCATTTCCTTTACCACCACCACCACCAGTTAATCCCAATGCTCAAATTTCTCATGGTGTTTTTCCAATACAATCCTCGCACACCAACAAAATATTAAACTTTGATATCCCACGTGATCAACATAGTACAACCCCAAGGGTCTAACCAACCAAAGGATTCTATAGAAAAGTCAAGGGAGGACAACAGTGAGAAGAGGAAAAATGCCTCACACAAAAAATATGGTTTTTGATGATTTTTATGGTGTTTAGTGATGAAGACAGTGTTTCATTATTTTGACCAAGTTTTGGACAACAAGCTTTTATTTAGGAATTTTTCAAGGATAAGACTATTATTTTTGGGGATATGATCATAATTTTTGTTGATATTTTTCGATTGAAATGATGAGCATGGGAGTTAAAAATGTGTCCCAAGGGGTCACAAGAGGTCCCACCTATTTAGTTATTATTAATTAAGACCCTTAATTATATATTATTATTTATTTCTCCTAACTGATTAGATAAGTTAGTTTGACTTAACTAAAGAAAGTAGTTGAACTAATTCAACTTATTAGGAAAGAATAAAGGCTTAAGAAGATGAAGAGAATAGGAGGGGAGAATAGAAGGATAACTACATCATAGAAAAATTTAGTAGCGAAATTTCACCCATGGGCGAAATCTATCCCCTTCAAATTTTGGCAGGGCGAGTTTTGTATATTAAAAAAAAAACAAAATTAATGCCAATTTGCCCCTCTTTTATTTTTAAAATAATATTAATTATATATTTAGCCCAAAATTAGCGGTCAAAATTTAAATATTAATTACATTTTCGCCTTCAAAAAATGGCAGTCATCCTCCCTTTCGCCCGATTTCTGGGAGTATCGATCGATCTTCCAGGGTTTTCACCCACAATTTTAGTTTTTTCACAGGGCCAAGGACCATGATTCACCTTGATTTGGGAATGGCCATTTGCCTTAGGGTTTTTTCTCCCATCGATTTGGAGTTTTTAGTTTTATAGAGGATGCCCCCGATTTGGATTTTTTACATGAATTTGGTCATGGGTTTTGGAAAAAATTTCCCCAATTTGCTGGTGATTCACAATATTAATAAATTCAAGTGGTTCGACTTGAAATATTCAGCCACGCCTAGCTTGAAATATTTAAATTCCAAGTTCCAACTCAAAGTTCTATTGTCAAAATTTTCAAATTACAGGAGGAGAAAGCGTCGATTTCTTTCCATCTCCATGGTCGCTCTGTGTCAACATTTCTGGTTGCAAGATTGGCCCTTGCAACACCTTGAATCTTGATATCGGGTAAGTCATAAGTGGCTTCTTATCCCTCTCTGAAACTTTTGAATTTTTTCACAACCGTGCAGGGATAATCTTAATCTCTTATCATTTATGGGCTCATGGTTCTCCACTCCACTAGTAGAAGAGTTGTTTTGGGCATTCATTAAGTGCATATGCTAGTAGGGATTATCCTAATCAGTGATAGAGCCCACCCAGCCTCCAGGATAGCAGAGGATTTAGGTCATGACAAGTGATTGTTTGGGTTAGTGATTGGAGTAGATTAGTAGTGTTTACGTTTTTGAGCTTACCCACAGTTTTCATAAATTACCTGGGTGTTTTTAAATCATTCTCACAAGATGGTGTTGAAACATGGTGTTTCAACACTGTTTTCCCAATGCTCATTACTTGTGTGTTTCCACGCATGTTGCACAAGTGTCATCCTGATCAATGATAGAGCCCACAGCCCCACCCGACCTCCAAGATAGCAGAGCCTTTAGGTCATGATGAGTGATTGTTTGGGTTAGTGATTACCAATTGGAGTAGATCAGTAGTTATGCATTTCAGTTTTTGAGCTTACTTACAGACTACAGTTTGGATAAATTATTCAATTATCTGGGCATTTTTAAATCATTCTAAAAAAGTTGGTGCTGAAACATGGTGTTTCAGCACCGTTTTCTCAATGCTCATTGCTTATGTGTTTCCACACACATCACACAAGTGTCATCCTGATCAATGATAGAGCCCACAACCCCACCCAGCCTCCGGGATAACAGAGGCTTCAGGTCATGATGAGTGATTTTTTGGGTTAGTGATTTCTAATTGGAGTAGATCAATAGTTTTTTGTTTTAGTTTTTGAGATTACTCACAGAGTAGAGTTTGGATAAATTATTAAATTACCTGGGTGTTTTTAAATCATTCTCACAAGTTGGTGCTAAAACACAGTGTTTCAGCATGGTGTTTTAGCATTGTTTTCCCAATTCTCATTGCTTGTGTGTTTCCACTCACAAGTGTCATCAAGAAAATGGAAATACAAGGAAAACACATAACTCAAGAAAAATGAGACGCATAATCTTTGTCTTCTCTTTTATATTGATATTCAATGAGTTGAAGTTATCTTTTACATACGACAACAAGAATCCTTGAATAGATCTTAGATTTTTTTATTTATAAAAAATGTATTAACCAAAAGTAGTTAGACATTCCACAATCTTTGTTCTCAAAAATAGAATATAATCAAAACTAAAAGATACAATGCATATTTTTCTGAATTTGATGAGATTTCTTCGGTTTGCTAGCACTTCACTTGTCCTTTATTTTCTCAATGCTATTGCTTGCAGACGTACTTGTTTTTTTCTTATCGTTCAATTGATCATGCAATTCCATTAATGCCACAACAAATTTGGAAGGTTCAACATTTTCATTCAACTCAAATGCAAAAACCTTTTTGTGTACCAAAGGTAATTTCTCTTGAATTTTCACCATTGCCTATGTTGTAACCTGATGTTGTAATCTTGGTTTTACCAACAGATCATTTATCATTTGTAAATCAACATGATCTACCTGTTGGATACCACTTTGTACACTCTCTCTAATTTTCTTTGAATTCTCTTTGCTCCTTTCAATCTATATTTTTCCAAGTGTATCAAGGATAACACTGCCATCAAAATTAGCCATTTCCAACTCTACAACTGAGAGAGTGTTAAGACAAGCTTCCTTTTCTTCTCTATCCAGCTTCTTACTTTCTTCAATATTTGTTTCCCATACATTTAAATCCATTTCTCCCTTTATCTGCTCATACTGTGAAAGAGGGGCAAGCCCAGGTACATTGATTTTTTGTCTCCATACTATGAATTCTTGGAATTTGGACCTAGATGTATAGGCTTGTGTCTCATTTTCATGAATATTATTCAAGCAATTATTAATCACTTGATAATTTATTTGAATAATATCCATATTTTGGTATAGGTCTTGTTGGACAATTTTTAGCTTTCCATTTATTTTAGATGTTTGCTTCTTAAATGCAGTGATATCCATTCTTGTGTTCTCAAATAAAGTTATTTGAGACTGCAACTGCTCTATTAACCCATCTCTCTGGGAAATCACAGTATTTCTCACCTGTTGATTTTGAACACTTAATTCTAGTTTGTCTTCTAACTGCTTTATCTGTTGCTCAAAACCCGGTCTCATTTTCTCTGTATCAAAATTGATTTTATTTCTAGAAATCATTTCCATCTGTTGCATATCATTATGAAATTGTTCAACCAGAAGGCTCTTTTGTTCCAGTTGTTTTGTGAGATTATCCATTGACCAATGGTTACTAGTTGCAGAGGATCCCAATGTGTCTGCAAATTCAGGGTCACTCTGTCCATGTCCATCATATATCATTTTCTGTTTTTTTGGTAATTACTCCTTTTTGTTGAGCTTCCTTTCTTATGATAGCCTTCCTTTTATTGTTGATTTTTTTTTTTTATGGAGGAATTTATTCAAGTTGAATAGGTGTGAGGTCATCTATATTAATAATCTTTGAACTAGACAACTCAAAACTTGTTGCTAGAGGAGTTAATGATGGTATGGGAGAACTAAGTGCAATAGATCCTTTTGGGTTTGTGGCATCTTTCACTGGAGTTTCAGTATTTGGCGATGAGAAAGGAAAAGTATGCTTGTGATTCATCAAAGCCTCAAATGATTTTTTCTCATCTTTACCTGGTACTAATATTATTACATATTTGGATAATGTATCTAAGCTCTTCTCCCCTTCCTTAGCCTTGTCCTCAGGAAATTTATGTTGCTTGGGATTTGTCAATCATGTCACCTATAAAGTTGGATTTGTTTCTCCCTGCAAGACCTTGGGAATACTATTCCTTCTGTGCTTATGAAAACTAAGGAAGCTTGAATGTTGATCTTGAGGAAAATTTTGAAATCTTCTTTCAACTTCATTGTATGATCTTATTCCTATGAAAATTTCATCATAGGGGTAATCTTCATGTATATATCTTTTCATATTGAACTGAGCTAGATTATTTTCAACCACCCTATGAGGATCATGCCTTTTATACTCAATATCAACCAATTTGACATCCTCTAAGGCTGAAGCTTCAACCTTAGCATGTCCAAAATCAGATAATGAAAACATGCCAACCTATATGGGAAAGGTTGGTCATGCTCTCTTATGTGTTGCCTTCAATTATTTAGTTATTCCTCCCGAGACTATTTGATAAGATACTTCTCTGCAAACCATTATGTCAAGTAGGAATATGGATAGATCATGCGGAGATAAATAACAACCGAACACTTTGATATAAGAAATTTTTTTCTCAACATACCAATCTGTGATTGCACCTAAATTTCCAATGATTTGTTCTGAAATTCTAGGGGGAGGTTGTCCATATATAGCTTCATGAATTGGGATTACTACATTATGAAAAATTTCATAGAAGAATTCCTTTGAATTTTCCTCCCATATTTTAGAGTGATAAAAATGTATGGGCTTAGTTCTAGTCGGAATCCATCTCCAATTCATGAGAGGAAATGGAGTCTTGAAACAGATTGCATCCATAATGAATGCAGACATATAAAAGGGGGTGGGTTCTCCTTTATATTTTAACATCTTGTATTCCACAATTTCCCTATCTAAATTGTCTGATAACATTTTTCCCCAATCAAAAGAGTAACCCTCGGCAACCTCATGGATTATAGGAACCCATTCTACAGTAAAATGCACAAGATTTTTCCTACCGAACATTCTATAGAGCATCATGGTGATATACATGATATGAGCATCACATGATGTTGTAGAATATACACCATGGGTATCAGATTTGAACTTGTTTATATTACCCCACCAGGTTTTCACTATATCATGGATGGTTCTATCATATTTAGTGCATTCATCATCCTCAAGCTTCAATATAAACGATGAATTGTAGGTATATTTAGGTTTAGAAGATAATTTTTACATTACTTGAATATCCTCGGGTCGAAAATAGTTGATGAAGGTCTTCTGGTGACTGGCGATGCTTCTTGTTGGGATATCTGCGTGTTCTAGGGCCCAACCTATCATATCAATGTAAGGCATAAGTTTAGGCCAAGCAACAATTTTATGTAATTAAGACTTCGCCACATGTCTAAGCTTAGCTGAAAATGTATCATCGTCTTCTTCTGCTGAATCATCTGGACAGAGAGAAATAGAAAGTTCGTGCTCCAAAATGTAATAAACTTGTTTCCAATCTTTGGTGGCGTTTATCAATCGAGCAGTAGTATCTGAGAGTATATCTTCATTTGGGTTTGATTCGTTAGTTGATAAATCTTTCTTCTTTCATGTTTTGCACGGTGCCATGATTTTCGAAAGATGAAGTTAACCTTCCTGTGAGAAGAAAAACCTGTGAGCTCACAATGTTGAATACAAAAATTTCATATGCTAATGGAGAAATGATTTGAAACTTGAAAATTTCAGATGCTAATGGATAAATTATTTGAAACTTGAAACTTGAAAATTGAAATCCCTTTATTTACAACAAAATTTAATGTCCAACTATTTTTGTATTAATCTACTGACAGAGTAATCATTCCAAAATATATCAAATTTATTACCCAGCGGTCGCAAAACTTATCCCAATCTTTAATCCTAGCCAGCTGGGTGTATTATTAATGGATGTAATTAAGATAATGTACAATGTACATTGTACAATGTACTTCGGCGGTTCGACATTCAGGGATTATGAAAGAAAGACAATGGATATCTTCCGAAGGTTGAATTTGCGAAGTAGTTAATCAATTATTAAATATTTTTTGTTTTAATTAATCACTGAATCAGGGTTTAAAGTCGCCTTTAGTTCTAATTACTTGAAACTTCGTAACTTCAGAATTCGGGATTTTTGAATGCAACATGGTGTACATTGTACAGTTTGTATCTCTCGAAGACCGAATTCGCGAAGCAAATAATCAAACCTTTTTTTTAAGTACTTTGGGACTCTGGAACTCCGGATCTCTGGGAGTTTGTGAGCGTGTATGTGCGATGAGCACTGAGTACTTCGAAAGTTCAACATTCGAGGGTTTTTATTGAAAGAGAATAGAATTACAGATATTTCCTAAAGGCCGAATCTACGGAGTGATTACTTATCATTAATCACGACTGGTTAAATTTGTTTTAATTATTTAAGTTTGTTAAGTGTATTATTTATCATGATCACAAGTGCTTTGGTATTTTGGGGCTCCTGTGTTTTTGAACATGTTCTTTGATTTATTTGAATCTCCCAAAGAACAATTTCCCAGAGTAATGTGGCAGTGATGATGTCACTTTCAATGGCGTGTCATGCAAAAAGGTGAGTGACACGTGTCACCTAAAAAAGTGTGAATGATCTAACAAAAATGCCCCAAAAGAGTGCCACGTGTCATCCACAATGATTTTTTTGACAAGTAGCATGTGACTCATCAGTCAATTTTCAATTAGTAATAGTACTTCGACAGTTCAACATTCGGGAGTTTTGATTGCAAGACAATAGATATCTCTCGAAGGTCAAATCTACGGAGTGATTACTTAATAACTTATCGTTAATCACGACTAGTTAAACCTGTTTTAATTAATTAAGTTTGCTAAGTGTCTTATTTATCATGATCACAAGTGCTTCGGTATTTCGGTGCTCTGGTGTTTTTGAACCTATTCTTTGATTTATAAGAAATTTTAAGGATAAAAACCGAAAAGACTTTCAAAGTTTAAATTTTGAATTTCTAAAATGTTCTAACAGTGCATTCATTAAGTGCATATGCTAGTAGTGATTATCATAATCAGTGATAGATCCCACCCATCCTCCAGGATAACAGAGGCTTCAGGTCATGATGAATGGTTTTTTGGGTTAGTGATTGGAGTATATTAGTAGTTTTGTGTAACGTGTTTAAGTTTTTGAGCTTACCCACAGTTTGGATAAGTTACCTAGGTGTTTTTAAATCATTCTCACAAGTTGGTGTTGAAACACGGTGTTTCATCAAGACATTTCAACATTGTTTTCCCAATTCTCATTGCTTGTGTGTTTTCACACACATCGCACAAGTGTCATCTTGATCAGTGATAGAACCCACAGCCCCACCCAACCTCCAGGATAGCATAGGCTTTAGGTCATGATGAGTGATTGTTTGGGTTAGTGATTGCCAATTGGAGTAGATCAGTAGTTCCGTGTTTCAGTTTTTGAGCTTACTCATAGACTACACTATACATTTTGGATAAATTATTAAATTACATGGGCGTTTTTAAATCATTCTCACAAGCTAGTGTTGAAACACGGTGTTTCAGTGTTTTTTTCCCAGTGCTCATTGCTTGTGTGTTTCCACACATGTCACAAAAGTGTCATCATGATCAGTGATAGATCCCACCTGACACCTAGCCTCCAGGATAGTAGAGGCTTCATGTCACGATGAGTGATTGTTTGGGTTAGTGATTAGAGTAGATCGGTGGTTGTGTGTTTAATTTTTTGAGCTTACCCACAGTTTGGATAAATTACCTGGTCATTTTTAAATCATTATCACAAGCTGGTGATGAAACACAGTGTTTCAACATTGTTTTCCCAATGCTCATTGCTTATGTGTTTCCACTCTCAAGTGTCATCCTGATTAGTGATAGATATTACCCAGACTCCAAGATAGTACAGGCTTCAATTCATGATGAGTGATTGTTTGGGTTAGTGATTGGAATAGATCAATAGTTCTATGTTTAAATTTTTGAGCTAATGGCGTTTTTAAATCATTCTCACAAGCTAGTGTTGAAACACGGTGTTTCAACACCCTGTTTCCCAATGATCATTGCTTGTGTGTTTCTACACACAAGTGTCATTATTATCAGTGATAGAGCCCACCTAACCTCAACCCTCCAGGATAGCAGAGGCTTCAAGTCATGATGGGTGATTTTTTGGGTTAGTGAATTAGTGATTGGAGTAGATCATTAGTTTTCTATACTGTGTATGTTGAAGATTTAGTTTTAGATAAGTATTGTTGGTTTTGTAACTTGTTGAGAAGAATTGAGTTCTTAAAATTGATATATCTCTTGCATTTGTCTCAAGTTTCCAAATGGATGACTAATTTTATATTATTTTTCTCATGCAGGTTTCACTTTTGGTTTCTAGATTGATTTGAAATTCTAATTGTGAAAATTTCGATGACATGTCAAACAAAAATCATGGAAAGAAAACATCAAAACAAAGGGATGTATTTTCTTACTTTCAAAAACCTCAATCCAAGAACCCAAATTCTCTTCATGATTGAATCTCTTTTGAGCAACCCATCAGTGAAAGTCAAAGAGGTGTCAACTCTTCTGAGAATTCATCTAATATCCATATAATAGATGATGAAATAGGTTCCTCTAGTGATCAAATTGAGATGCTTTCACCAGAAATTGACAATAACAATGTTGAATGTTTTTCCTTGGAAGGAAACACAAACCATTCACAATCACGAAAAAGGAAAAAAGGCCAATGGGACATAGGGAGACAATTCCAATCGAATTGGGTCTCAAAATTTCCATTTATTGAACCAATACCTCCAACAAATGAGAAATAGGCTTCACGAGAGGTTATATGAATTATATGTAGTTGGAAACTTGGAAAGACAGTAAAATTGAAGATGAAGTTAGATACAATAGAGAAGCATGCAGGAAAGGTGTATGATAACGAAACTGTAAATGGTGAGGAGAAATCTATTATCAAATTGAGATCTTCTGAGGAATGTTGACATGTCAAATATGAAGATGAATATAATAAATACTTAATCAGTAAGAGAAAACTCCAGGCAAGTGGAGGAACTATCACATCTCTATTTGGAAAGACAATGGAAAGAAATTTGTTATCCAAGACGATGCAATTAAGCATTGTATTTCACATCTTATCTAGAGTTCGTCATATGATAGATTTTCCATATTACAAGAAATTTATATATTTTATTGAAGTGTCAAATTTTCCATATTCTCATTGGTCAGTAGTGAGTGGTTGGGAGCGGGAAAAATATCTAGCTCAAGTAGAAAAGGATGATTTGAAAGAGAATATTGCAAATGCTAGGTGTTTTTCATTGTCTTTGGATGAAGTTATAGCTATTGATAATACTTCATGGATCTGCATGAGAATTTATATGGTTAATGATCATGTTAGGCATTCATATTTACTTGGGATCCATAAAATGAGGGAGAATTCTACTGCTCAAAATATTTATGAACTTGTCATCAAGACTTTGAAGGAAATTGGTGGTATGGATCATTTAGTGATTGCGAAAAAGTTGGTATGTGTCGGAGCAAATGGAGCATCAATCATGCAAGGGAAAAGGAATGGCCTTTGTCTCAAAATACAACTATCAACTTCACCATTTATGATTAGTATTCATTGTATGGCTCATAGAATGAATCTTGCATTTAAAATAGTAAGCAAGTTTCCAATGGTTTCAAAAGTTGAAGATATTGTACGTGAAACTCATACATACTTTTGTCGTAGTCCCAAGCGATTTAAAGAGTTTCAACAATTTGTTGAGGGTGTTACAGATGGAAAAAAGATACTAAAAGATGTTGATAAAAGATGGGTCCGATTGAATGGACCAGATCAAAGACTATTTAGTGAGTACCAATCCTTAGTAGGGGTGATGTATGAACATCGCTTCAGTGTAGACAAAGATCAAGATCTTCTCTTTCGATTAACTGATATAGAGACATTATTAACACTGGATGGAATTTTTCCTATTCTTTATGAAATGAATGTCCTTGTGAAAATGTCTCAGAGCCACATAATGTATATTGCAGATTACATACATACAAGAAAATTAGTATGTCTTCAATTGGATAATTTGTATACGATGCCAGAGTCTTTCACAGGTCCAACATTTAAAGGTTGGACTACTATCATTGATATAGAAAACATTGAAAATTATTTGACGTTTGATGGAAAAGGAATACTATGTATGGCAGTGCATGGATATATGGTTCCATTTCATTATGTTAGAAATATGGGACGAATCACTGAAGAGTGCCATGTGTCAAGAGACCAATTCAACAATGTTGTGATTTCAGTGAAGCACAACTTGATAGAATTTGCAAAATCACTAGCATCAGAGATAAGGGAATGATTTCCTCGAGATGAATTATTGGAGGCCATGTCTGTGGTATACCCTCAATATTGGAACCGTGAACACAATAGAGAGGCTAAAAGAGTTGAATTTTTAGCAAAATTAAATATTTTAGTCCACCAATTTGGAAAGAATCACAATGTACAAAGAGAAGAGATTGAAGATATATTAGATTCATCAAAGTTGTATCAACAATCCAATCTCTTTGGTCAAACAATGTTAGCTCAATATTGTGGTTTGGAGAAACCTCTAGAACATGGTGCAATAACAAGATTATGGACTAAATTAGGTGAAAGCCAATACCTAGAAGAAAACATGTCAGAATATTATAAATTAGCATATTTATGTCAAACCATGATTTTGGGATCGGTGGAGGATGAGAGAATTTTTAGTGCACTATCATTATTGAAGTCAAAGTTGAGGAACAAGATTGATAAACATATGGATACATGTTTAATATTATATGTAACAAAGTATGACATAAACAATTTTCTATTCAATAGAGCACTAGCTCTTTGGAGATCAGATTGTGATAGAAGTGGAGAATACAACACAAAAAAATCCTCTATTGAACTTGATATGGAAGATAATATTTTGGAGGGTCATAATAATAGTTCATTTACGGATTTTCCTATTCATAATATAGAAAATGAGGTTCGATGTGTTGATGTGAACTGGGATATTAATATACCCCAAGATGCTATCTAAACCAATATACATGAGGGGACTCTTATTTTGACTTACATGTTCCATTGATGATTGGAGTTGTAGAAATAATGAATGGAATGTCACATGTGATGTGATTCTTGTTAGTTTATTGACTTAATTGTTCCTCTATTTTTGGAGTACATTTGAAAAAGGTAATTCTTATGGGAGCAAGATTAACATCTGTAAATTTGAGATTGCATTTAAGGTAAAAATAGGTTATATATTTTGTATTAAATAGTAACATTGAAGCTACATTTATTTGATCCAATCTATTTTAAGTTTGATGGTTTGATAGTTAACTTAGACATTCTCTTTTTCCTATATGTGACGAGAAATGAAGCTAGCATTTGATGAAGTTGAGACCTATCTCTTCACATAGATAGTGTCCAAGTATTAAAGGCTAAATAACTAATTAACATGACTTTCGCTAACTTCTAAGAAAGAATGGGCTCATTCAAGACTCAAGTGAATGAAACTTCTTCGATTTGTAACTTTGATATCTTGGCAAATTTTAATGGTTTGTTTGTTATTTGCATT
>SNQJ01S0111992.1:49663-64873 GCA_010110895.2 Picea sitchensis | reverse complement strand
TAGGTTGGTGCATGGTTGATGCACTTGTTTATGGTACAGATTGATTACAGGTTGAGGTACAGGTTGATGCATGGTTGATGCATGGCTCCAATTTATTGGTATAGGTTTACAGCAGTATATCTCACAGTAATAGTGTGACAGTGGCTCCATCATTCTACTTCTACTTCAAGGTGGTTGGAAGGGGCAAGGACAAGTGGTTGTAGCCACTTTCCGGTTGTAGTTGGAGAACATAGGGGGTTGTAGCCTCATTCTGGTTGTAGCTAGATAATTGGGGAGTGGGAGCTTCCTTCAGGTTGTAGCCTGAGAAACTAGGGGGTTGGAGCCTCCTTCCAGTTGCAGCTGGAAAACAAAGGAAGTCGGTTCTTCCAATGAATGTAATTCTTCAAGACATATAAGAAAAAGCATTATATGGTTTTCTCCCACTTTGGGTTTCCACGTAAAACATTGGTGTACAATGTATGTGTATGATTATTCATTTGTTCATTGCTCATTATTGGAAGATAATTCTACATTGACATAACACTTGGATTATTTGGTTAAAAAGGATTTAATTGCTCTATTACTAATTCACCCCCCCCCCTCAGTAATCCAACAGATATAGGATAGTAATCAAAAGTATAAGGACAAAGTTGATCATAAAAGAAGGAAAGTTCAATTTGAAGTGAGAGGTGAAGTTTTAGCTCATTTGAGGAAGGAAAGGTTTCCAAGAGGAACATATAATAAGTTGAAGATGAAGAAGATAGGACCATGCAAGATCCTTAGAAAATTTGCAGCAAATGCTTATGAGATTGAGGTACGAGACAACGTTGGGATATCACCGATATTCAAAGTTGTAGATTTGTATCCTTATAATAGAGATGACATAGGAGAATTGGATGATCATGAAGAAATTTAGTGGGAAGAACATATGCCTATAGTATAAAAACCTCAGATGGAGAGCATTTTAGAACAGAGAGTTGGGAGGAAAACTAGAAGAAAGATGTATCCTTAATATTTAGTGAAATGGAAGGATCACCCTGTGGAAGATTCAAGTTGGGTAACTGAACCTGATATTTTGAAACATGGAAAAACAGTGCAAGAACTCATGGACAGGAGTCCATGAATATTTTTTCCAGAGGAGTATGATGCAGGAGCATCACTATCAAAATCCAAAAATTTGGACGTGGAATCGGAATCGACACGTCAATACATCGAAGGAGCCAAAGCCAACCTTAACTAGCTTAGTAGCAGTGTAGAGTTTTGAATTCTGTTTTAATTAAATTAGAGTGTGTAAAGTCAGGCCACCGTTTGAAATGATAGAAACGAATGTAAATCCTTACACGACTGTAAATTATTACAGGTGTGGAATACTTTCCTTGATTAGTCATTAGGTTGCATTTAATTAAGTAGGTAACTGCTAGTTAGGTGGTGATAGATTTTTAGATAGGGGAAGAAAAGTGAAGAGGCTCTAGGTTCCTTAGACAAGATTTTCATTGTAATAGTTGTGAGGAAGAACTACTATAATCATATTTTCTTTGAAATGAATAGAACAGAGAAAATTGATTCAATTGTACAGTGTTGATACTGTTTAATTGTTGATATGTATTCTGTGAATTTATGATGTTCATAGTGAATGAATGAATAATTGAATAAGTTCAATTGTTTCTCTTCTATAAGATTATGCAAGGAGGGCATGCAGGGGGCAAGGAGTGTGCATGAAGAAGTCTTTTTCGACTTAAATCTCAGAAGAGATAGCAGGGAAATTATGTATGCAGAGTGTGCATATTGAGCGCAAGGAGTGCGTGTAAAAGAAAACTTGTGTTAAAGTTTGAAAGCTCAAGAAGTTGAGTGCATGGGATACCAGAAGGGTATTAGAAAGTATTTTAAGAAAGACATAGAGTGTAAGTGTGCGCTAGGGACAAGATTTAATTTCAATTGCCAGAAGCTCAGGAGGAGTAGTGGTTTTAAGTCTCGAGAGGAAATAGTTAGAAAAGTTTCTAAGTTTTGAAGAGTTGAAACTTTCGAAGGTGGAGCACATAAATTGAAAGCTCGAAGGAAGAACAAGTACGGAGGATTGAGCGGGAGAAATTCTTCAGAAAAGAATTTTTAAGACTGAATAAGATTGAGGGTCAAGGTTTATTCAGGAGAAGCTGAAATCTTTCAAGCCGTTAGAGCTCGAAGAAGTTGTGCATTGGTTATCCACAAGGATCTATTGGAATTTTTCAAACTAGAAGATTTGGAAGAAGCATATTGAAATTCGTGAAATCCCGAAATGCGAAATCTCGAAATCATCGGGATCATCCATCGAAAAAGGACACATGGCGACAGATCAACGTTTCGTTGATTCGTAAATCAGGAATTTGAAGGTAGGAGTTGTGAAAATTCGCAAAACATGAAATCATGATTTAATCATAGCTGTTGAACCATGGAAGGTTGTGAATCGTTGATTCAACACAAGCGGAGTTCAAAGAATTCGCAATTTCGGGTATTGGAGGATCAGGAGAATGGAGGTGAATCACATCAGGAGTTCCCGATACGTGAAATATCGACGCGCTCGGAAGGATTGGCCCCAGGTCATAACGAGAGGTCATATGGATGAAGGATAAAGGAGGAGCTAGCATGTGCTAGGCCCTTGCCAGAATTTCAGAACTCAGGAGTTCAGGAGTTCGAAGGATGGAGAGTCGGATTAACTCATATACCCGATATGCGAAACCATGGTGCACCTTTTCGAATAAGCATGTGGTCACAAGACGTGGTCACGTGGAGAAGACTTACGCTTAGCGCTTGTGCATATGGGTGGAATTTTATAAAGACTCGTGAATTTTTCATAGAAGTTTCAGCAGGAAATCGAGGAGTTGCTTCAACTCAAAGATTTTCTTGAAGATCCTAAGACCAGGAAATCGCACAGCCCTTGGAGAGAGGGGGGGTCTGCACCACTTGCACATGTGGAAAATCCTACGTTGACCAAACCAACATATCTATCTATTGTCACCCATCTCAAAGAACATACTGCTAATACTTTCTATAATTGCCTAACTAAATCTATTATTCTAGAAAATAACGATAAAATCAAACACCTTATATGCTTTAATGCAACCAAAATCCTAACCCAAATTCTCATTCACTCATCACAAATAATTAGAAAAACCGTAAAAGTGAAAAAAAACAAACAATTTCAATTGAGAATAAATTTTCAAACATAATCATTCTTGAAATCCCATCATCCATCATATTTGCCATAACCACCCGATATATATCCTAAAGGCCCTTTATGTATATAAACCCTTCCATATACATACCATGTATGCATTATCCCATAGTATCCTTATAAGTACATGGGAAATTAGAATCTAAGGATATGAGCCATATAACTTATGTTGTTTTAGGTGTTACGTTCCATGTATGGTGGTTCATGGAATAATCTATTTTCCAATTATATAATTAAGGTCTTTTTATTTATATTTTAGTGTATAAACATTTTCATATACATAAATATGTATATATTATTTTATTATAAGTATAAGGAAAATTACAATTTAATTTAAGAATATGAGACTTATAATTTTTATTTATAAGATAAAATTAATTGTTATTATAGTTATTTAAAAAAAATATATTATTAAAATAAAAATATAATTTATATGAGTTTTATAATGAAAAGAAGTGTTGGACAAATTTTAAATTGTTGTGAGTTGAAAAAAACATTTTGTGATACTAAAAGGACGAAGAATGTTGATCATTTTTCTTAAAATTATGTTATGTATATTTATATTAAATTTCAATTTCAAAATAGATATACTATTAAAGATCTTTTTAACTTTAACATTAAAACTATGAAGATTAGAAAAAATTTAATCCTAAAAACAAACTTAAAAAAAATTGATTATTTCTTATTATTATTTTTTTCTTTAATGATTCCCTATACTAAAGATGATTTAGTGGGTCACCATCACCCATAATTATTTATTATTTTTCTTAATAATTTAATAGAGCAACGATGGTTTTAGTGCAGCAACGCTTTTAAGTGTTATGTTTCATATATTTTAGTTGAAACAAATAGTGACTTTTTTGTTTTAGAACTAAGTCAAACGAAGTCATCTTCAAGTGTGTCCTAAAAGTTTAATTAGGTTTTTAAACGTTATATAAAAAATAATATAATATTTTATTCATCTCTTATAGGTTAATATTCTTATATTTAAATGTATTTTAAATATGTTTGTAAATGGTAGATTGATTGGTCTTTGTTAAGTGTTTGTTTATGGGTGGTTTGTGGTTTTGTTTTTATGGGGGTTTTGTATGTGTTTCGGAATGAAAGAATTTTTCATTGTTGTGATACTAAGAAGGTGGAGGAGGATAACATTTTCTCCTATATTGTTCTATATATATCCACATTGTATTTTAATTTCAAAATGTTTTTAACACTAATGATCTTCATAACTTGTTAACTAGCCAAAACTAAAAGTCATATAGACCAAAATAGTTTCTTAACATTGTTCTTGTTCGATAAACTAAAATCATAGTAATAATCATCATCATCATTGTTATTGTAATTGTCATCATTTTATTTATTTTGATTTAATAACATTATGGTTATAATTAACAACCTCATCCTCATCCTCGTCATTATCATTCGAAAATTACAACAATAAAACCACATATAAATTTTTATATTTGGAAATAAGTCAAATAACATATAAACTTTTATATTTTACAACTAAGTCAAATAGAATCACCTTCATTCAAATGTGTAATCACATATAATTTAGCATTTCCATATTTAAATTTATTTCACTTATGCTTATAAAGAGTAAATTAATTGGTCTTTGTTAAGTGGTTGAGGTCTACAACTTCATTTCGACAAGGTCATTATACGACTGGTTATCCGTACCCCATTTGTATCTTCAATCAATTCTATGCTTATAACCTTTTATAAAGTTATGGAGGATTTATATTCATGACACACTAAAAGTCGAACCCGCAACCTATCACCATAAAAGAAAAATGCATATTGATTAACATTGTATTTCCTTAATTTTTATTATGAAGTAGATTTGTTTTTAATTGGTTTTAAATATTGGATTTTGAATCTAATTTTTAATATGTTTTATATATTAAATTGTGTTTTTATGACATTTTAAATATGTATAATTTTGAACATGATTTTAAAACTTGGAGTTATTTTTCACATAATATAGAGGATGAGCGTTAGAGAATTATGTAAAAATTGTCATATTTAATGTAAAAGTAAGTATAAATTGCAAATAAAAATAGAAAAACATATTTATTTGATTTATAATAAAAATAAATAAAAATATATATATTTAAAAAATTATAATAATTAAAAATTAATTTATTATCTAAACATATTATATAGGTTTTGTCTAACTGTTCTATGTTTTGTTTTTTTGTTGAACCCAGATACATAAATCTAAATGAAATGACAATTTTATGTTATTTAAATTCCCATTCTAAATACATAAATAAATTCAGCATACTAAAAAACTTGTGAAACACCATGTGTTAGTCACTCAAATCTAAAGATCCAACAATTTTTCACCTACAATCAAAATAAACAAAAAAAAAAAACCTTTAAAAAAATCAAAATATAAAACAATTAACCTAAAACTATCACAAATAATAAAACAAGTTTTATCTTAAATATTATACTAAACATAAGTAACAGATAACTCACTTAGAAAATGTGGGTATGGCCATAGCGTTTCTAATTCAATTACTAACTTGCCTACTCTTCAACATACACAAATTAAAAATTAGAGTTAGTCAAACACTTACTTTTATTCCGTCACTTTTATTCCTATTATTTATTTTTATTATATATAAATATTTTATTATTTTTCTTTTTTATAAATATTTTATATATTTATTGATTTTTTTGTTTCATCATAAATACAAGTCAAAAAATAAGTGAAAATATTTTATACATAACAGTAAAGTGTATATATATATATAACATTTTAGATTAGACAATATATATGTTAACATATAGAGCATTAAATACTTTAGTGTGAGAAATGCATATTATTTGCTTACAAAAATATTGTTTTCTCTAAATTTACTTTAGATTTAAATGACTAAATTTACTTTAGATTTAAATGACTTGGGTAACTCAAAGAAAATATCCATAGATTGACTATCCCCATTTATTTTATGTACTTTTAGCGATGTTATGACTGCCTGTACATCACAGCTTTAATGAAGAAAGTCAATTACCTAAACATATCATTTTCAATCACATGACTGTGCCTGCCATATGAAAAACATATGGGCACTTCATTAGCTGGGCTCACCTTAACAGTAAGATGGAGACTGCATCAAGTGGGCTCACCTTCAATTTACAACACCGCCTGAGAGTTGATGGGGAAAGCTATCATTTCAACTTTACGAAGAAATTATAACCCTATTGCAGCTACTGTAATGATCATGACAAGTAAGTAAATGGTGGAGGTGGGCTCTGTAAAGATGCCTTCCATCCTTAAGTATTTCAGATTTTTTTTCTTACCTATTTTTGTTGGGTTGGATGTTTATAATTTTTTATTGTTTTTTCTCGCTGTTTTTTTATGTTAATGTACATGTTTCTAATTTTGAATTTATATTGCAAAATTTAGTCATTCACTTAAAATAATATCTATTATAATTTAATTAAAAATTCAATCATTTAAAATTAATTATAATTTATTTTTTAAGTATTTTTGTTTGGCCTTGTTGAATTAAACATAAATTTGAATGAAATCATAATTTTTTGTTATTTAAATTGTATTTATAAATCTAAAAATAAATTAAGTCTGAAAACCCATATGACATTCATATTATATAAAATTAACCACTCAAATTTCAAATCTATAGATTTAATAATTTCTCTTTAAATTTCCAACAAATTAAAGAAAAATCACAACTTGTATTTGTGTAACAATTTATATTTTGTAACAATACATAGCAACTATAATAAATACATTTTTATTCAAATTTCTCACTCAAATTTCTAACAAGGGATCACAACTTGTCTTTTTCTATTTGCTTTGATCAAACTAAATCTAATTCACAACACTATAATAGTGAGCGGGAAAATGAAGTTTGAACCAGATCTGCGAAGGCGAACCAGGCGACTATGGACATCCATCAACCGTTTCCAGCCGTTTTCCAGCCGTTCACTTGACCACTCTGCAGATAGTTAACTTCTTCTTTAGAGTTGTTCTTGGTCGGGTGCATTTTTTTGAGTCTGTAGGCTTGACGTAGCCGTTTTGTTTTTCCACTGTCTCGTACTGATCTCTACTAGAATCCACCTTCGCCTTTCCTTCAGAGGTTAGTATACTGCATCTGCCACACACGTTCTACTCCTTCGCCCTTTCATCTTGTCTGCACTTGTCGTTTATCTCTGAGGACACACTGTCTCCCGAGGGGTCACTTTCGTCATGCTTGATCCTTTGACTTAGCTCCTTAGTACAGCACTGCAATCGGACAGGGATCCGGGATCTCAGTCACCTTGTAGTTTTCCTTGGGGGTTGGCTGACACTTACCGTTCGATTTCTTTAATAACTACTGACCCTTATATTACAGCCTTCCCAGACAGCTTTCGGTTCCATTGATAGGATCCTCCCTTTATTTTATTAGAGTGCACTTTTAGCTCTTGTCTTTTACTGTCTCGGGGCTGGTCCCGGATTACACTCTCCTCCTGCACGATCTCTTGATTCTTTATCCTTTTGCCTTTACAGACTGACAGAACTCTTTTCGAGACCTCATTGAGCGGGCAGGCCTGTGTCATGTTCCACCTTCACTGACCCTTGTCACGGACCTTTTGCCTCCCTTTTACCTGCAACCCGGCCACTCACATTACAGTTTCCTGGGCCCGTTTGCTCTGTCACCCACTCAAGAGATAAGAAGGTGGACCTCTTATTCATCCTTATGGAATCTCTGACCAATCAAATGATGCATCCATCCGATGAGATCATTTGGGAACAGGAAGGATTTTTTGACAAAATAGACTTACTATCTGCCAGGACACAAACCTTTCCCGCCAAGACATCTCTCTCAAATAAGCCCTTTTCCAATCCGGTCCCTTCACTTACAACTTCTGAAGATCTGGACAGTAACCTTCCTACAGCTGGTGGCACGAGATCTCCGCTCCTTCCCTTACCTAAAGCTAAACTTAAAGCTCCCCATACAGCTCATAGAGCTCCCGTTGATAGAAAGGCTTGGAAGGCAAAGAAGAAGATTTCCCGTCTTGTGCTGGGGGATGGAGTTGGTTTTGAAAATCTCTGTAAAATGTCAACCTGCTCCCTGGTAGGCCGACTTTCTTACAAGAGTATGTGTACACAGAAGATGGCTAACTGGATAAACTCCAACTGGGTGCCTCTCATAGGCTACTCTCCTGAAATACTTTATCTAAAGAGAGGATGGCTAGGCTTCCATTGCAGGACACCTGAAGACGCATCTCTTCTACTCTCTTTGTTCTGGGTCTACGATGGTAGCAGTCTCATGTTGAAGCGCTGGAGGTTGGCCTTTAACCCAGACACAGAATAATTCCAGCTAAGACACTTTTGGGTTTTACTTCCGGGCCTACCCCTTCACCTATGGAATGCAGAGGCCTTTAGAGCGATTGGAGACTCTCTCGGAAAGTTCATAGCACTTGACTCTAATCTATTGGTCAGTCCCTTGAGAAAAATGGGGAAAGTACTGGTGGAGCTGGACATTACTACAGGTCTGCCGGAAACATTAGAAATCTCCTGGCGAGGTCGCAAGTTTCAACAGCCCCTGGACTACATGGGGATCCCCTTTCGGTGCAACAACTGTCATGAAACGGGCCACCTTTGGCGCACTTGTCCGGGTAAGTCTACTCTGGAACATTCTGATGAAAGGGACCTTCTCATTAACCCACCAGAATATATAGACATTGACCCCTCCCTCGATTGTTTGGAGATACCTCCTTCATCATTCTCTCGCCCTGTTTCTGGACCTACAGACTCACCTTTATACAAAGTTTCCCAGATCTGCCCTTCACTATTTTCGACCCTCTCTGAGGCAGAAAAGCTCTCCTTCCAAAGTTTTCCTTGGCTCACTAAACAAACATCAGATCAGACCCATATCCCGGAAAAGGAGCCCCATTCTTTTCCAATCGAGCCTCCTCAATCACCGACCGACCCTCTACTGAACCCTATTTTGGACAGGGTGCCTATATCTCCCCCCTTGGTTGTAATTCCTGAAGCTTTACCCTTGGACCCCCCAGGCTTTGGACAGCCCGAAGAAGTGGATACTAACCTTTTAGATGAGTTGGCCTCCTCGACCCCGTCTGCATTTGTGCCTGATATAGATCCTCAACTAGCCATTTACAGGGGAAAAGAACTCATATGTCCCAGTGTAGAGGCTGGAAGCTCTTCCACCTTTGGGCAGGTAAAAGTTGAAAAAAGTTTAGTATGGTCAAGAGGCATTGGCACAGAACTTTCCCCGCTTCAGACGAGAAGCTCCAGAAAACAAAAGGAACTCCTGACTACCGTCCAAAGTGTTCCTGTTATCCCAATCCAGAAAGGAAAGGCCCTTAGAGCATTGAAGGCCATAGCTCGATCAAATCAATGATAGTGCTCTCCCTGAATATTCGAGGGATTGGAGGCACTCTCAAGGCTGCCTCCTTCAGGAGACTACTGGAGCGTACTAAGCCGGATTTAATCTTCTTGCAAGAAACGCTTTCTGATGCACAGAAAGCCAGAGATTTTGTGTTCCATTTTCGTCCTTCTTGGTTTACTGTGGCTATTGGCTCCATAGGTAATTCCGGTGGTTTATTGGTGGCCTGGGAGCCTAGTGTCTTTGACTTGAGACCTTCTTTGACTATTGGAGGCATCCTTTTCTTGGGACACTGCCTTGCTACTTCACGAGAGATTGCGTTCCTCAATCTCTATGGCCCCTGTACTGACCGTAAGAGATTCTGGTCATCTCTGGCAGATTGCGGATTACTTGCCATACCTTCACTCATTATAGGTGGAGACCTCAATATTATTCTATCTGCCTCTAAGAACTGGGGGGGCTGCTATGTGCCGGGGGCTACGGAAGCATTTTACAGAAATATTTTTGTCACTAATAAGCTGACTGATATCTTACCAGACCAACTCGTTCCCACTTGGAGGAATGGCCGATCGGGGACAGACGTCGTAGCCAGAAGATTAGACAGATTCCTCGTAGCTGAAGAGTACTTGTCATCTTCCATATTTCCGAAATCGTGGGTTGAACACCCCTTCCTTTCTGACCATGCTCCCATTCTTTTACAGCTGCGTCCCCCAGACCGCATTTGCTCGACTCCCTTCAAGTTTAACCATAACTGGAACCTTGAGTCTGACTTCAATGTATTGGTCAATACAGTTTGGAGCGACCCTTGTTTTAACTTGGAAACTAATGCACAGCGCCGACTTGCATGGAAATTGAAAGCATTGAAGGCCTCCACCAAATCGTGGCTTCACACAAAAAATAAAGAGGAACAGGCCCGACTGGACACGCTGGAGAGTGAGATTAAACAAGCCATCAAAAAGTTGTCCATAATTGCTTCATCTCCCGAGGAGGCTGCCAGACTACGCTCGCTGGAATCAAACAGAAATTTGATTCTCTCATCTCATGAAAAAGCGTGGTGGCTCCGAAGCAGAGCAACTTGGCTTAAACATGGAGACTCCAACACCAAGTTTTTTCATAAGGTAGCAAGTTACAATAGACTAAAAAAGAGCATCTGGTCCATTAAAAATTCAGGGGGGGGAGTCATTAGGGGTCAGGAGGCGATAAAGACAGAAGCGGTCGACTACTTCAAACATCTTTACAGTGCACATAACAGTCTTAATCTACAGGAGAAGTGTTACACGGCCGGTTTATTCCCCTCGATGGTTACAGAAGAGGAAGCCGACTCCCTCTATGCTCCTGTTACCCTGACAGAGATAAAAAACATTCTTCAAAAGCTCAAGAAGGAACGAAGCCCTGGGCCAGACGGCTGGACGTCTGAATTTTTTCTCCACTTCTTTGAACTAGTGGGAGAGGACCTTCTCCAGATGGTAGAAGATTCGCGCATCAAAGGTAAGGTTATTGGGAGCATCAATTCCACTTTTTTGGTTTTAATTCCGAAGCAGCAACAAACACTGGCCTTCAGCGACTTCCGGCCAATATCTCTCTGCAATCTTGTTTACAAGATTATTTCTAAAGTGATTTCAAATAGAATAAAGCCATTCCTTCAAAGATGTATTACAGCAGAGCAGCTTGGCTTTTTGAAAGGCCGAAGGATTCAAGATGCAATTGCAACGACCCATGAATGCCTACATAGCATCAAAATTAAAAATATAAAAGCGCTTGTCTTGAAGCTAGATATCCAAAAAGCTTTTGACAATATTGACTGGGAGTTCCTAAGATTAATTCTATTTTCTGTGGGCTTTGGAGAAAAATTTAGCCATTGGATACTTGCTTGCGTCTCAAATGCAAATATTGGTGTTCTAATCAATGGAGAGCCTTCTAGTTTTTTCAAGAGTGAAAGGGGCCTCCGACAAGGATGCCCTCTTTCACCCTTCCTTTTCATCCTGATTATGCAAGGACTCAGCTTCCTTCTTGCCAAAAGAGTTGAGGAGCAACTTCTGGTGGGCATTAATTTCACAAACTCCTTCAAGCTAGTTCACCTCATGTTTTGTGATGATGTGCTTATTCTCTTGAGAGTTGATCCGGGTGAATGGTTAGTCATAATGGAACTGCTACAGCTGTTCTGTCTAGCATCGGGACTGTCTCTTAATTTCACAAAATCTACAGTACACTTTTGGGGCATCACTAAAACTGAACTGCAGCACTTAAAAGACATCATCCCCCTTCCTTTTATTAATCTAAGTGAAGGTTTCACCTACCTTGGTTACCATCTCAAGATGGGATCTTCCTCTCCTTGTGATTGGCATTGGCTAGTGGCACTTTTTCAAAAAAAATAGACTTCTGGTGTAATAAGTGGCTGTCGATTGGGGGTCGCTACATCCTGGTCAAGTCGGTTTTGGAAGGCTTAGCGGTGTACTGGATGTCGCTGGAGCGGATTCCAGCTAAGATTACATTGATTCTTCGGAGGCTAACCTTCAACTTCTTATGGAATGACCAAGCTTGCAAGCGCCGATTTCACCTTTGCAATTGGCAAGAGCTGTCTAAGCCTCGAAAGGCAGGGGGCTGGGGGCTAAAGCTTCTCTCCCTTTTCAATTCAGCACTTCTGGCTAGCTCCTTTTGGAGAGCCCTCTCCGTTAATAGTATTTGGAGCCAACTTATCAAAGCCAAATATTTGGGCTCCCTCTCCATTTTTGAATGGATTAGAAAACCGACTCTTATTCAGCCTTGGGCATCTACATACTGGAAAGGAATGGTCGCGTCCTCCCAGGTCATTCTTCACTGGCTAAGGTGGAAGCCAGGTACTTGATCCAAAATTCTTATTGGTCGTGATAAGATTCTTGGTCTGGGAGACCAATCAATCCTCACACCATTGTTGTGCGTGCGACTGGAGGTGCTGGACTGCAGATTTTTGGCACAGATTAAGAGACCGACCGCTGCCTCCTCCCTCCTGGACGACTGGCTGGACAGTGCATCCTTGTCCCTTGAAGATCCGCTGGCTATAGAATGGAGCAGATTTACTACAGCCCTCAAAGGAGCCGGGATCACACTCACCGATCAACCTGATATATTGCTTTGGGCTGGGGGTGATGCTACGGACTCCCTCACTGTCAAAAATATCTATAATGCCTACCTGCAACAGATGAGAATGGAGGTTGATTACTCGTGGTTTAGACAAATCTGGCATTGGCAGATCCCACTTAAGTTAAAGCTTTTTTCCTGGCTGGCAGGCAAAAGGAAAATACTTACCTGGGAGGCTCTCAGACATAGAGGCTGGGAGGGTCCTGGCATTTGCCCTTTTTGTAAACTGGATGCCGAAGATGTGCACCATCTCTTGGTCCATTGTCCATTTACAAAGGAGGTTTGGCAGCTTTCGTCCAAGTTTCTCTCCCAACCTGTGGATTGGAGAGGCCCTACGTTCACGACCTGTCTTAGTGAATGGATTACTCAAAAGTCGGCCCCCCCAAGCCTTGCTGTTCACATTAGCTGGCAGATATGGAAAGAAAGGAATAAAGTGATCTTCGAAGGTCACCCTCCTTCTATACAGGTAGTAGCTCACAGAGTTTGGGCCTCCTTCCATTGGCAACCCTCTACATTCAATTCATTTACTCCCAAGAGTTGCGAGATCTCTCTGACCGATGGATACACACTGGCGTGCTTCGACGGAGCTGCAGCTTCTACTGGCCTATGTTGCGGAGCAGGTGGTTTCTTCAAAACACATCCAAAGAGAACTACAAATTGGTACATAAACTGTGGGGAGGGCTCGAATACAAAAGCTGAACTGTTGGGGTTATGGACAACCCTCGCCATTGCCTCTCAATGGTCGCTAGATCACCTTTTAGTTCTTGGAGACTCGCACATTATTATAGACTGGATCAACAATAAGTGCAAGCTCCATTCGGTACATATCGAAGGCTGGAAGGACAAAACGAAGTTTCTCTCAAAGCTTTTCAAGAATATCAAGTTCCAGCATTTTTCTAGAATATTTAACAAGGAGGCAGATGCTCTCTCTAAAAGAGCCCTCTGCGGGGAGGTGGGGAGACTATCTATCTACCATTGTGAAAATGGTCTTGAAAGCCCCATCACCAACATTAATCTGTTCGAAAGTGCTGGGCGAGAGTTCTGACTCTTTCTTTGCTCTCTTGGTATAGTGTCTGCTCCACCTGTGTGTTTCGTTTCATTGCTATCGGTGCTCCCTCCCTGGTAGAGTTCATATCTCTGTCTATTAGGCGACAACAGGCATAGAACAGGAGCATTCTGATCTCATTTTTGCTCACTTGTTACAGTGACTGTTCCAACTGAGTTATTGTCTTATTGCTTTCGGTGCTCCCTCACTGGCAGAGTGTATATCTCTGTCTATTCGGCGCCAGCAGACATAGAACAGCGATGGACTGCTCTCAATCTCGATCTGATATGTAATCACATTCTGTTATACACTTGGCGAGGTTTTACATTTTGTATTCCTGGTAATCAGCCCGACAGGGCTAGCTGTGTAAAAAGAATTATATTTAATATAATTTGAGTAATTTTTTTCTTGGAAAAAGGGATCACAACTTGTATTTTTGTAACAATTTGTATTTTGTAACATTACATTAATAAATACAACAAGTTAAAGAGGGATGGCACATTACAAAGTTAATTTTAGAATCATGAAGAACCATGAGAATATTTAATAAGGAGAGTTGGTAAAATTCTCACTCAATGGTAGCATTGAACATTATTACGAGTAAGCAAGAAAGTGGGGAAAAATTATACAACACTTTTCATTTTTTATTTTTTTTCGATATTTTTGAATATTAAACATTTTTTTTTAGCTCTTAGGCATATAATTTATAATTTATTGAGACTTGTTTTCTTAATATAAAATACAATTTAGAAATAGTTTTAAACAAAAATATTTACCTTTGGCCAAGTCTCATTCATGATTTACACTTCCATGCTTTTGTCAAAACTTTTCCAAAATGAGTTTCAAGATTGGAATTTTGTTTAATGTTTTAAATGCAATCCACACCTCTATACAATTACTTTCACAATTTTCTAGTTTATTGATTGTAACAAACTTTTACCCGTGTCATTAACAAGCCAAAAGGGAAAAATGTGCCCTTCTAGATTTGAACAACTTGTAGTGTAACAATTATTTTCACTTATACAAAATCTGCACTTAATATAAATATCCACTAATAACATGGCTACATGCTAATTTTATGCAATTAGCATGTTTGAAGATATTAAATTCAATTCTATAGCTGCACTTAATATAAATATCCACTAATAACATGACTACATGCTAATTTTATGGGTGTTTGAAGATATCAAATTCCACTCTATAACTAGAACAAATGAAAGATTCTAAGACTACTAAATGAATACATATCCATCTATGCCATGCTATTTTTTTTTGTTGAACATAAAACATATAGGTATTAAAGAAATATAAACACTATCTGAACCCTTGTCTCATTTGGTATGTTATTGGAAGCCTATGTTTGTCTCGTAAAGTGTAATCCTCCCATACATTGTCACTTGAAGCATGGAGAAACATAACATCACCCACCTCATTCACTTGATACAACTTTCAAATTTATTTGTCATCCAAATACATGCTTCATTGAGTTTAAGCCT
>SNQJ01S0111992.1:23737-38062 GCA_010110895.2 Picea sitchensis | reverse complement strand
TCGATGCTCCCCTCGACTATAATATCTTGTTAGGATGGAGTTGGACTTATGCTATGCAAGCTGTGGTTGCTACAGTTTTCCAGGTCTTGTTATTTCCACACGAGGGTCGGATAGTGACCATCGATCAATTGTCTTTCTCTAGACCTGACCCAGCTTTGGGGGCATCCACGGTCCCGATGATTGATAATCCTCAACCAAGTTTCATCAACGTAAGAGTTGGTGTGTGCCCATCTTTGATGGGTACCTTCGATTACCCACCTCCACAGGGCAATATCAAATTTATATCTAATCACCATAAGGTTAATATTTTTCAAGTTTTGCCATTCCGCACAACTTACTTCGAGGATCCATGGATTATTCCTTCCCCATCAGCCATGATGGATGAGACATGGCATCCCGGCATGTCCATGCCCTTGTCTACCGTTAAAGTAGCGTACTCTTTAGTCCAGCAAGCTTCAGCTAACACTGATCCGACTCCTACACAAGATTTAGATCCACTTCTAGAGCCTATTTGGGCTCAGGGTTCTCTCGCTAACATCGATTCGTTAGACTTAGTCTTGCCTTCTGATGAAGCAGTAATCGAAGCAATGACTAGTCCGAACAAACCTTGGGAAGATCTTCATCACAGATCATATTTCCTCCCAGAGTTAAGCCAAATTGAAGAAGGAGAATTCACTGTGACTATGACTGGAGATAGGTCTTGTCATACTAATCCCTTAGATACACACAAGATCTATGCTGAGGGTAATATGGCAACCATTGCTGAAACGATACCTATCAATATCTCCAGAACCCCTAGCGTCATAGACAATGTTTTTGTCAGAGCATACAACTACCCCGAGGAGATGCTAGGCATCGACCCACAAAGAGTCTATCATGAGCTAACTTTGTTGTTTTTCAAGCTCACTTTGAGATCCGAAAGCAACATCCGACGAGACTGCATTTATGATTTTCGATCTCGTCCGAATTAACTGAGAAAAGTAACCATTATGGAGTCTTCTTTAAGCCCTTTTTAGACTCCTTAAAGATGAAAAGATTGCCGAGTGACCTTGTTTCTTCACACTCGTTCAATTGGTCCAGAAGAACGTTCCTTAAATAGGTCTTCTTTTAAACCCTTTTCAAACCCTCTAAACATGAAAAGATTGTCAAGCAATCTTGTGGCCTTTCACGCTCGTTAAAATGAAATTTGAAGTCACGTCTGTCCGAAGGTAGTTTACCCTTTTTCGGTCTGGACGGTCAACTGTACGAACAAAGGTATACTCTATGGAACTTTCTTTCTTTAGAAGAGTACTCTCAGGTATAATTTTATCCCTTTTTCGGGCCTGATGGACTAAACTTATGAAAAGGGAACCCCCACGGAGTCCATAGTTAAGCTCTTTTCGGACTCCCTAAAATTGAAAAGATCGTCGAGTGACCTTATTGTTTCACACTCGTTAAAATGGTCCAGAAGAACATTCCTGACGGAGTCCATAGTTAAGCTTTTTTCAGACTCCTTAAAAGTGAAAAAACGACCGAGTGATCTTGTTCTTGTCGCACTCATTAAAATGGTTTTGAATCGACGTCTAGTTGATGCTAGTTTACCCCTTTTTCGAGCCGACTAGACTATCTTCGAAAAAGGTACCCCAACGGAGTCTCCTTTTATGTTTTTTCGGACTCTCTAAATATGAAAAACCACCAAGCTTACCTTCTTTGGGCTCGTTAAACTTACATCGAAGGACGCTACCATTGTGTGTTTTATCAACTGCATTTGCATACCTTATCCACCAACCTTGTGACAGTTTGCTTCTGCGTTTTAACACCTTTGGCCACTGGAGGATTTTTCCCATCGCAACTCTAGACAGCTATCAAGGCTTTAACACCTTGGCCTTTGGAGGATTTTTTCCTGAGTGTCATTTTACTAGAACATCAACCTTGTCCTTGTGCCTGAGCTTGTATGTTTGCAATAATCATTCCTCCTACATTGTAACGCATTCTCTTTATTCTTTTTCCAAATTATCGAAAAAGAACAAAAATCAAATATACCCCAAAAGAGGAAGGGAAAAGTATTTTCTTTATTGGAAGAAAAATGAGTCACCCTTGGAAAATCACATCCGTCATTTGTTCATCACGGGATGTAGTGTAACGAATCTTAGAATCTTTTCTCGCTTATATAGAGTTGTGTCCTCCACCGCTTGGTTATTCTTTCAAACATATGGAGAGTCTGCGTTGCCTCCCTCGTAGACTTATGATTAACATGCATGTACCGAGTCTTACCACTTGTTGTGCTATTGTCCAAGGAAGTTTGTCACTAAGCCCGAATCGACCCCTCTGCAATATGTCTCTGTCTCGTACCGCCATCCGAACGTCCGGATCAAGTCCTTTGTTCAAATCACCGCCTTCAACCATCATCAGACACGGGTCCATGACCGACGAGCCATCGGGTTGTCCTCGTAGTACTGCATTAATTCATATTACTACACTCCTACCTCGAAGTTTTGAAGATTTGAAGTTGTTGCTCGAGCTTTGAAGATCTCATCTCCAAACATTAGGTCGAATCAGCTTATGGAAGATGGATACTCTATGTATATCTTTCCATTTTGAGATGTAGCTCCACTGCGTATTGTTCTTCGCGGGCTACTCTTTATAGTTATTTTGACATGGATCTACAAAGCAGTATTTGATTGGTAGCCATGGTTCTATTTTTTATCTCGAAAGTACGGGTATGCCCGCTCGGGTGAGACATTTGTTATTTTGCATATGGCACCTCCTAAACTCTAGTCCATGGTCTCACTCGCTTCGTATTTTGGTAAAGATTGGTAATGTATTTGGCCATCAAATGCTCTTCTAACATCACACATCAGGGCATCTGTTATAACCTAAATTGCACCACACATGCTTACCCTCGGGTGAATCAAGCCAATTCATATCCTTTCTTTGCCAAAACATTACCGAACAACTCTTTGAAAAATCCTATTGTGTAAAGGCCCATGCTCAACTCCATTACTACATAAGCAGGTACACACCGGGCTGGACTCCAAAATGTTCTAATGGACCAACAAAGCACAAAGGAAAGTTTCAATGGGAACAAAAGCTATGGGTGATAATCCCAAACTCCGCCATGCATGGCCGTAGGTTTCATTCCAAATACCTATCTCCTAGCCTATAAAAGAAGGGGTACCCATTTGGAAAAGGAAAATATAGCAAAGAAACTCACGCATTTACATATTCCATTGTCCTAACCCTTTAGCCTTCCTAATGCCAAAGGAGATTTAAAGCAAAGCAATTGAAGGATAGGAAGAAGAGGAGCCTAGGATCAAGTTCAAGGAGTGGTAGGGCTTGCCCCCAACTTTTGTAAGTTGACTCATTTTAAGTAATAAAGAGAATGTTTTTCCTGTCCCAAATCATGCAGAAATTTCTATGTGGTTTTGATTAGTTTATGTTTGATTTCTAACCCATAGTATATAAGTAGTATGCATGCATAGTTGTTGCTCGTCTTGAATGCAAATCATCTTTGGAAGGAGCATTAACAAGTAATCGCTATCAATGGAGGATCTACATCAAATGTCGGTAACGAGGTAGGTTGATCTTTCCATGCATTTACTGAGAAAAGGGGATTTAAATCTAGGGATGAAGGTAGAAAGTAATTTCTATTCGGTCATATCTGCATGCAAAGTCTGAACTCTATTTGCTAGTCCGTAGGGTGTTTTTCCCTAACAACAATGCCTATCAAGAAGCCTTAAAAGTTGAAGAGAAATTGGCCAGGAAGCAAAGAGAACGAAGCAGGGGAGGAAATTCAAGCAGAGGCAAGGGAACCAACAGAGAGAAGTTCCAGAAGTCGAAGCCTGAAGCTGACAAACAACATAATCACCATGAGAAGGGTGGAAGTTCTAAAAAAGGATAGTATGGAGGAAGAATTTATGTTTCCATAGGTAGAGGAAGAGGAAGAGCTAGAGGAGGCGTGGTTAGATGTTATACCTGTGGAAGGGAAGGACATAAATCTTGGGAATGTCCCGACAGGAAAAGATAAGGCAGAGAAGCACACATTGCTAAAGCATAGAAGCATGTGGAAGTAGAAGCAGCAGAAGGAGGAAGAAACCTCATGATGAGGAAGATTCTTCTTAAACCAGAAAAGGAACCAGAGGAACTAGTTCAGAGAACAAGCATGTTCAGAACTGCTTGCAAGTCGAAAGACAGAGTTTGCAAGGTGATCATAGACAGTGGAAGAACTGACAATCTAGTATCCATAGAGATGGTGGAGAAGTTGGAGTTGAAGACAACTGCACATTCAAAGCCATACAAGGTATCGTGGTTACATAAAAGACATCAAGTAATGGTAAGTCAACAATGCCAAGTTGAATTTAAAATAGGAGGTTACAAAGATGAAATATTATGTGATGTAATTCCTATGGATGCTTGTCATATCTTATTGGGGAGGTCGTGGTAGTATGACTGAAAAGTTATTCATGATGGAAGGAAGAATACTTATACCCTAGAAAAAAATGGTAGGACACATATGTTGTTACCCATAGAAGACAAAGAGAAAAAGAGAGAAGCTAGTTCAAGCATACTTCTCATGAGCTGGAAGGAGCTTTTGAAAGAAGCCAAGAAGGAGAAAGAAATACAATTTGTTGTAGTGAGGAAGCCTAGAGTTATCCTCACGAATACTTCTATAGAAGACTTACCTATATAAATCCAAGAACTATTAGAAAACTCTGCTGATATAGTCGTGGATAAGTTACCACACTCATTTCCACCCATTAGGAGTATAAGCCATCATATTGACCTTATTCCATGAGCTATTTTACCAAACAAAGAAGCTTATAGGTTGACACCCAAAGAGAATGAGGAAGTCAAAAATCAAGTCCAGGAGTTGTTGGATAAAGGGTTAGTGAGGGAAAGCCTAAGTCCATGTGCAGTACCAACTGTATTAAGTCCAAAGAAAGATGGAGGATGGAGGATGTGTACAGATTCCCGAGCCATCAACAAGATAACCATTAGATAAAAATTTCCTTTACCGAGGATGGATGATTTGATGGACTGTTTGAGTGGAGCAAGTTATTTTTCCAAGATAGACTTGAAGAGAGAATATCATCAAATATGAATGAGAGAGGGAGATGAATGAAAAACAACATTCAAGACAAATGAAGGATTGTTTGAATGGTTGGTCATGCCGTTTGGGTTGAAAAATGCACCAAGCACATTTATGAGATTAATGAATGAAGTGTTGAAAGACTTCATAGGAAAAATTTTCATAGTATATCTGGATGACACACTATCCTTCAGCAAGACAAAGGAGGAACACTTAAGACATTTGACATTAGTGATGGAAAGATTGCAGCAAGAGAAATTGTTGATAAATCTGAAGAAGAGTTATTTTATGAAGAAGGAGCTCATATATTTGGGTTTTGTAATCTCTTCAAATGAATTGAAGATGGACCCAGAAAAAGTAAGAGTGATCAGAGAATGGTCGTCGCCAAGCATCATATTTGAGGTAAGAAGTTTTCATGGGTTAGCAAGATTTTATAGAAAATTTATCATAAATTTCAGTGGCATATGTACACCCATGTTGGACACTATGAAGAAGAAACATAAGTCCTTCAGTTGGATAGAAGAAGCTGAAAAAAGTTTCAAAGTGTTGAAGGAGAAAATCACAGAGCAGCCAATTCTGGTCTTACCAGATTTTGGAAAAACATTTCAGGTGAGATGTGACACAAGTGGATTAGCTATTGGAGTAGTCTTGAGTCAAGACAACAGGTCGGTTTCTTATTTCAGTGAGTAACTAAATGACGCCAAGGAAAGGTATTCCACGTATGACAAGGAATTTTATGTAGTGATTCAAGCTTTGAAAAAATGGGGGCACTATCTAATTCCTAAAGAATTTGTCTTGTAAAGTGATAATCAAGCTTTGCAATTTATTACTAGGGAAGAAACGTTGAATCAAAAACATGCAAAATGGGTAGAATTCATGCAGAATTTTACTTTTGTTATTAAACACATTGTTGGAACTGCTAACAAAGTTGCAGATGCTTTGAGCAGAAGGAGTTTGATTGTACAGGAATTCCAGGTGGAGAGCTTGGGGTTCGAACACCTCAAGGAGATGTATAAAGAAGATGCATATTTTAAAGAAGCTTACAAGGCATGAAAGAATCCTTTGTTGGGAGACAAAAGCCCATGGAATGAATATTTGATTCAGGATGGATTATTGTTCAAAGGGAGCCAATTATGCATTATGAAGTGCTCAATTAGAGACAACCTACTGAAATAGAAACACAGTGGAGGTTTAGCTAGACACTTTGGTCATGATAAGACATTTGCACAACTAAGAAATTTGTATTATTGGTCGATCATGAGAGCAGAAGTGAAGAATTTTGTGAAGAAATGCAAAATTTGTCAATATGCAAAAGGAAGACAACAAAACACTGGTTTGTATTAGCCACTACCAATTCCAGAGAGACCGTGGGATGCAATCAATATGGATTTTGTTTTGGGATTGCCTAGAACTCAAAAAGGGAGTGATTCCATATTTGTTGTGGTGGAAAGGTTCTAAAAAATGGCACATTTCATACCATGCCAGAAGACAAGTTATGCCACACACATTGCCAATTTGTTTTTCAGAGAAGTAGTGAGACTACATGGATTGCCGAGGAGCATAGTTTTAGATAGGGACACCAAATTTGTAGGAAACTTTTGGAGGACTCTATGGAAGAGGTTGGGGACAAAATTATCCTTTAGTTCAGCATATCACCCTCAAACAAATGGACATACTGAAGTAGTAAACATGAGTCTCAGAAACTTATTGAGAAGTTTAGTCACTGAGCAAGGTCGACAATGGGATCAAATTCTGGCATAAGAAGAATTTGCATTCAACAATTCAGTGAACAGGAGCACATGAAAAATTCCATTTGAAATTGTGTATGGTATACATCTAAGAGGGATTACAGAGCTGAGAGATTTGAATCAAGATGAGTTCAGAAGTGTTGGAGCAGAGGATTTTGCAACAGAAATGCAAAAACTCCATGACAAAGTCAAAGAGCAACTACAGGACAACAACCATAAATACAAGAGTAGAGTTGATCAAAAGAGGAGAGAAGCTCAATTCGAAGTTGGAGATGAATTTTTAGCTCATTTGAGAAAAGAGAGATTCTCAAGGGGAACGTACAACAAGTTAAAGATGAAGAATATAGGACCATGTAGGATTCTCAGAAAATTCACAGCCAATGCTTATGAGATTGAGTTGCCAGACAATGTTGGGATATCGCCGATATTCAATGTTGTAGACATGTATCCTTACAGGAGAGATGAAGCAGGAGAATCAGATGATCAGAAAGAAATTCAGTGGGAAGAGAAATTGCCCACAACGGAAAAACCTCAGATGGAGAAAATCACTAAACAAAGGGATGGAAATAAAATCAGGAGAAAGACATATCCTGAATATTTAGTGAAGTGGAAATATCATCCAATGGAAGATGCAAGTTGGGTCACAGAACCTGATATTTTGAAGCATGGAAAGCTAGTGCAGGATCTCATGGACATGAGTCCATGAATATTTTTATCCAGAGGAGTATGATGCAGGAGCATCGCCTTCAAAGTCAACAACACACACGTGGAGGCAGACGAATGACATCTCAGCAATGACAGAATTTCAAATCAATCATTTAACTCAAAATTTAATTGGTTGTTGAGATATTTTTGTAAACAACATTTTAAATTGTAACTTGTTTGTAAAGTATGGAAGGACTGTAAGAAATTGCAGATATGGAGTGTCGACTCTATCTGGAAATAAATAGTAGTTATTGTAATAGGACAGAGTAAGTAATAGCTTTGAATTTGAAATGATAGATTTCAGAATAGGACTAGAGAGCTTGTGGAGTGGTCCTTAGATAGTTTTTCAGTTTTGCATTGTAATAGATCATAACAGATAGACAAAATAGAGAGATTAGTAGAGCAGAGTAGAGTAGTAGAAACCCTATGTATTTTTTTTTTCATGAATGAATAGAACAGACATAAATTGTCCCAAATCCTTGGATTGTGTTCATTTCATGAGTGATTGAATCCATGTTAATTTCTGTGTTTATGATCTAGTTTATTTCTCTCATGCATGATTGTTCAAGAGATTAATTGTATGAGTTCGTGACGAAACTGGATGAGTTTCAATTGTTTCTCTTCTGATACTTGTATGAAATATGTGCATCTCGAATGCAAGGAGTGCGTCGACTGAGTCTCGGATTGACTTAGAGAAGTTCAGAGAGAACCAGAGAAACTTAGACCAGGTGCAAGGTGTATACAATGTCAAGAAACGAACAAGATTTGAAGAACCAGTGCAGAAGAACACCAAGTGGGCGAGAAGCATTTTCTTTTCAAGAAAATCCTTTGAACTGAGTTATTCGAAATCCCGAGAACGCAAGGTGTGCATGGGAGATTGAAATCCTTCTAAGGATAGAAGCTCAGAAGAGATAACACTTTTCACAAGTGTTGATGAGATCCCAGAGACGAATTCATCTGGAGAACAAAGGTTTGGAACCTTTGAAAGTGGATAAATCTTCCAAGGCGGAGAGATATCATAAGCTCAAGAGGAAGAACAACCGTGATCATTGGATCATAGGGAAGAAGATCGACAATCATCAGATCAGAAGGAAGTGCACAAGCCTTAGCACTTTGCGTGCAGAGGAGAGAGAAGCTATCGAAGTTGATACTTGAGATTCCCGAAGTCCAGAACCTCGGAATAGAATCTCGACCATCTGATCAGTGCGATAGATCTAAGACGTCAGATCACTTGAGGATGAATACCAAGCATTGAATCGCCAGGGCGAATCACAACCATCGGTTGTTGTAAGATCAGGACGGGGAGCGGCTTGAAACTTGAGATTCCCGAAGTTCGGAGGCCCAGAACGTCAAGGTGGAATATCAAATGTCTGATTAATCAAGCGTAAACTGTCAGAGATCGTGAGCACATAAGGAGGCAAGTTTGAGACTTGAAACACGCGAAGTGCGGAGAGCTGAAGAGCCATGAGTCATTGATCTGGGAGGAGACACTTGTCAGCAGATCTTGAACTTCGATGAAAATATGAAGTGAGTTTTTAGTTTGCGAATTAAGATCGTTGTAGCGTGAAGACCCGAAGTCCCGAGGAAAGATCTGGAACGTGATATCTAAGGGAGACGTGGCACGAATCCATGAACTCTGGGAAAAGTCCTGAAGTGATTCACAACTATTGGATTCAGAGAGACGTGGTGCAAATCTGTTAACTCTGGGTAAAATCCCAAAGTAATCCTCGATCATTGGATCAGAGGACACGCATAAGAGGATCTTAGACTCCGAGTAAAATTTATTGGGGAAAAGAGGTTTGAGATCTGAAATATCAGAAGTCTGGAGACCTAGAGGAAATCTCGGCCATCGATCGAGAAGAGGGGTCATTGGACCGTTGATCTAGGTTGAAAGGTCAAATATCCAGGTGAAGGTAGGGTCATTGATTTACGAGATAGGTGTCCGTAGATCACAATTATGGAAGAGTGAAGTACAAGAGGAAACCAAGTTTGAGATTTCGAACTCCCGGAGTACCAAATTATGAAGAGAGCCTTGATCATTGATTCAGAGGAAGTAAATTTGGTCCGTAGATAAGAAGGGTGTAGATTTGAAGCGTTGATTTAGGCGTTATCGTCAATATCATGACATTGACGATCCCATGTCATTGCGGGGACGGAAGTTGGGAGGAGGTTAAGGAATCAAAGGTTGGCCGCAATTTGAACTGTGGTTTCATCTGGAGGACACATGTAGGCTAAAGGAGCATTGCGGTCCCAAAAGTGGTTTAACTCCAAACCGCTTGTGACCGCACCTGCAATCACGTGGTCATAGCCCCAGGTCATATCAAGTGAGGGATTATCTGAAAGGGATCCAACACTGACACTCTAATTTTTTGCACAGAGCGAAGGGGGAAGGTCATGGGTTGTTGTCAGACCTGCACCAAGAAGCCGAGGGGGGCTGTGTTTAGATACAGAGGGGAACCTTTAAGGTTCCAGAGAGTCTTTTGACTCGCAAATCAGAGGATCCAAGACCGAGAGGTCGTGCAGCCGTATGGGGGAGTAGGGGGGTTGCATCATCCTCCCAAACCAAAAAGGAAAAAAAACCACATAGCAAGTAGATTTCATAATTTATAATTTCTATAAAAAAAGTCTTAGAAATCCCTCATCGTCATATAATGTAATTGACAATTATCTTTAAACTCTATTTCATATTTTTGACATGAACAAGGTACCACTTGTTGGCCCTTGACCAAGTTTTGGAGATCCTTGGTCAGGTTTGACCTATTTTGGGACTTTGACAGGCTATCAAAGGTGGAGTGCAAGTCGAAGCGGAGATCGCGGGATCTCGGCCCCTTATTTAGAGCTTTTTGGGTTTTGGTCTTATGTAACGGGTATGGGGATGTCAGACCATGGGTTTACCCATGTTTAGGCCCTTTTGTAATGTATAAATAGATAGCTAGGCGATGTAAGCAAGGGGTGCCATACTAGGTGTTAAGTGCACATGATAATTGTAAGTGCTTGTGCATACTGTGTGAGACTTGTAAGGCTAAGTGCAAGTGATTGTAAGAGACTGTGTAAAGGCTTTGTGTTGTAACCTAGCTCGGGCAAGGAGGATCTAGTGGAGTGCGCGCAGATCTCCTGTCCTATGTGGAGTAGGATTTTATGGCTCTGTGCATGTAGAAGATTGATAGAAGACAATAAAGAGAAGAAGATTAGGTGGACGTAGCCCTAGGCTAGGGGTGAACCACGTATATCATGTGTTGTGGTTTCTTTGTGCATTATGGTTGCTTTGTGCATTGTGATTGTTTTATTGCTCATATGATTTATGTTTAGTACAATTATGTTTGCTTAGATGAATATGATAGCTTAGTGCCTAATGATATCAATAAGATGCTAGATCTGATCTATGTTGATGTGCTCGGTGCTTGGATGTGTTGGATCTCGTTGAATACTGCGTTGATCTGTAATTAGGGTTTATCTGCATTGTGAACTATGGTTAAGTACTAATGAATAATGAATGCTAAGTGCTCTGTTAAGGGTTTGTAATTACAGATCTTTGTCCTAGCTAAGTTTGCAGACACTGGAGTCCTGCAACCACCCCTACCTCTACCTCGAGTGAGACTTCATCTGCTTCGCAGGTGTTGCCGAAAGGGCTGGTAGTTAGGGTTTTGTTGGTGCGTTGTTGAAGCATTGAACCCTGGGTCTGCCCCTGTGCCAACACCACTATATGAAACACACAGTCTAAGGTTTTTAGGGAAATTTGAACAACCACATAGTAACTAGATTGCATAACTTATCATTTCTATAAACAAGTCTTAGCAAGCCCTCATCATCATATAATGTAATTGACAATTATCTTTAAAATCTATTTCATATTTTTGACATTAACAAGGTACCACTATATGAAACACACAGTCTAAGGTTTATAGGGAAATTTGAATTGTTCAAAGCGAAAAGGTTCTAAATCTTATACGTGGTTTTCTTCTAGTGCGTGAAACATATAGGGAATTCTAGACTTATAAGTACTTGTAAATTATTTATAGCATTAGACAAAGACATAACTAAACATATGCCCTTCTTTCCTCCAAACATGTGCTTGCTAAATAATAGCTTGGAAAACATTATTATCACAAGTTCAACATTTTTCCAATTTCAAAAAGCATAGCATTGTTAATCGATATATTGTACCAACTAACTATCATATTCATATATTCGACAACATACACAAAATACCTATCGAATTCTTGTGTTTCATGTCTTTTACTAGGAAATAAATATTGAACCATGACTATTGAAGAGCTATTGGGTCCACAAAATGGAAATCACCATCTAGCTATAATCTTTTTCTTTAAAATGCCCATGCATGTTGAAAACGGATTTAAATATTCCCTAAAAAATAAAATTAAACATAGGGCAACAAGCATACAAATTTACTCATGCAAATAACAACAAATATAAAAACCATGAATGCATCTAATTTAGCAAAGACACAATATTCATATAAACCATTTACATAGCAGAATTAAACATATAAAACTTATCTATTTTAAAAATCAACCAATTGGTTGTGCACAAGGGGTGTTCCTCCTAGCCATATGAGTTGTTATTCCATTTCTCTCAACAACAGGCCACCCCGAGCTAAGGCTATGAGTCCACAAGGAGGTTTATCCCTCTTGGCTATTCACTCTCCACATTCAGTATGCCAAAACCTAGGTTCTACTCCAACAACAGTTCCAATCCACCAACTCTCTTCCCCTAAACTTGCACAACCCAAGGAATGACATCTCCCTTTCTGCCACGCAGTCCCTTAGGCCTTCCCACTTCCCTCCAAGGCTCCAATGTATGGTTGGATAGGAAATATCACAACTAGGGACTCTAGGAACTCTTGTTTCCTTTATGACTGCTCAAAACAACCTTCTCAAGGCTCTTGAGCCATTTCCTCAACAGGAAAATCACTTACAAGCTTACAACCTAATTCTGGGCACAAAACTCAACTCTTTCATGGTTTTTCTAACACACAACATGTTTGGTGCTCTTTCCCAACACCCACCTCTCCTCTTTCTCTCCAAAACCAACATGTAAAAAATAACCCAAAAAGGAACTCGAATTTCCTTTTCTTCCCATACAATCTTGACTCTCACATTTCCCAAAAAGTGGTTGTACTGAGCCCATGTTGTCATAAATTGGTGAGTTAACTTTTCCCCACCTACCACTCTTACATCACTTTAATATCTCTTTTGATAATTCTAAGGAAGTAACTTTAGTATGAAATTGGCTTGGATTAATATAAATGGGTAACCCTTGGACCCCTCTTTAGCCTCCTCTCTTGTGGAATCATAACTCCCTATCATTACTTCCTTGCTCATATCACATCTAGTGATTATTATTTTATTAATGATTTCAATGTAAAAAATACTTAGTTCGGCCCTCGACCATATTAATCCAACAGGCTATCCTACCCAAAACATATTGGCTCACCACCCTAAACCATATTTATATAATTACATTAAAATTTGTGGGGATTAAAACTGGGGATGTTACAGTTGCTTTTGGTAGGAATTCTTGGAATATTGTTTGACCAAGCTTCAACTTCTACATTTAATTTTTGTAAAGGCAGGCATATGTGTTTCCTCCACACATTGATTCAAAACCCAATTGAACAGAAACTTTGAGAATTAAGAAAGAAAACCACATTACCTACATTAAACTAAAAAACTACCACAATGGTCATGATAGACCATATGGAATTATCACCTACTCCATCAAACCAAGGCTCCATGAGATAGAATAGAGATACATTGACAACACGAGCCCAATTTTGATTATATGGATAAATTTTTGTGGATCATCTTTCCCCAACTTCCACACTTTTCTCAAAAGATTCTCCAAAATGATTTTCAAGGTTGGAATTATGTTTAATCTTTTAAATACACTCTGCTCCTCAATACAATTATTTTCACAATTTTATGGTTTATTGATTGCAATGCGATGTTATAGTCATCAAACGTTTGATCCACCATTAACAAACCAAAAGGACAAACTTTCCAATCCATCAACATGAGTGCACCCTTCCAAATTTGACAACTTGCAATATAACAACTATTTCCACTTATACAAAACTTGCACTTAATATAAATATCCATTAATATCATGACCATATGCAAATTTTAGGTTGTTTGAAGACATCAAATTCAAATCTACAACTACAACAAATGCAATATTCTAAGACCACTAAATGAATATATATACATCTATGCAATGTCATTTTTCGTTGAATATAAAACATATAGGTATTTAAGAAATATAAACGATGTTAGGTCTAAACCCTTGTCTCATTTAGCATGTCATTGGAAGCCTATGATTATTTCGTAAAGTCTAATCTTCCCATACACCATCACTTGAAGCATTCCATCACCTACCTTATTCACATCACACAACTTTCAAATTTATTTGTCATCCAAATATATGCTTCATTGTGTTTAATCCTCCTAGGTGGATTTTAAAATATGCTTCCACATTTTCAAGACAAATGTACTATATAGTAAAACATATTTCATAATATGAGATGGTAGTTTGAAGACTTATAAACTAAATGATCATAGATAAATAAATGAATAAAGTTAGACCATCAATTCCGCTCTCTTATTTCTTTTTAATTTTTCCTCTCCATTCTTAAATTAATTATAGATCGAATATGTTCCTCATCAAGTCTTCACCTAGAATAACCCAAGTAACCCAACCCACTTAGATTAAAACTCATGAAAATTGAGTTATGTTTTGTATAACATGAGATTGATCTAACTAATTGTATTGAATCCGATGTGAACT
>SNQJ01S0111991.1:31195-43968 GCA_010110895.2 Picea sitchensis | reverse complement strand
TTCTGTGTCGATGTGATGCAGCAGTGAAATTTTATGAATAATTGAAATCCAGTTCTGTTTTGAATCTTGATGAACTCCAACAAGAGGTGGAGATTACCTCATCAACACACATACGTGCAGGTTCTTTTGCTAGCTCCAGAACTCCTTTTATAAGGGCCCTTAATCCCTTTTCTGGAGATATTAGATATGGCTGATAACCATCTGCTTCTAACACAATCTACATACAAAAATATACTAGAAAGTCAATTTTTCTTTAGATTTTCCAGCAAAATCATGTCTAATGCTTATAACTCAAAAAATGACAACAAAAAACATGTAGAAAGTTGCAATCCTATAATGCATTACCCTCTTCACATTGCTGATATCAAAATGTCTATCTAAAGGAAGCTGTTTGATCCTGCTAGGAAAACTTCCCTCGAAGCTTGCTACCACTTTCCAACCACCACCCTGTAGAACAAAGATAAGAAAATGAGTGTCCATATGGCATATTCTAAGTGGAATGCATTAAACTAGTTATTAGCCACATAAAAATATTCAAAAAATAAATTTAAAAGACTAAACAAAAATTGGTTACATCTTACAAACTAGAAATGCATATACTATGTCTCACAGTCTCACTCCTTCACAATTTGAGCAAAAATCCCCCAACCAATTACACCTATGCCCAGAAGCTAAAAGTGCATCTCATATTCCAGCGCCTGAAATGATATCATATGCTCAAGCAATGGACAAATGTTCAAGGAAAGAGATGAGATTAACTTAAATTCTTATCCCACTAAGAAGAAGATTCCACACCAAAACCAAACTATGCAGAAAGTTGAAACTGCTAGGAAANAGTCAAACTCTGTGACGCTCTCGAACAACTCCCGTGCTCCTGTCATATGACATGTGGCTCCACTATCTATTAGCCATGCACCAACTGATATGGTGCCCAAGGAAGTCTGGGAAACAAGTAAAAACTTTGTCTGTTCAAACTTCTTGGCAAACTCATCCGCTTGAGCCCTTGTCGACGCAACTACATCTAGTTGTATCATATTTCTGCCCTTCTTCCTCTCCAGACACTGTGAAGCATAGTGGCCTTGCTTATGACCAGCAAAGCACTTGACCTTGCTAAGGTCCGTCTTCTTTCCCTGCTCTGGAGATGCCTCTCTCACTGTGTTCTTCTTCCAAGAACCATTTCCTTTTCCCTTCCTAGCATGAGCAGCTAGGGCCTGAATGCCATCATCGCTACCTCTATGCTTGTTCTTGGACTCTATCCAAGCCTCCTCCTATATGCAATCAACCCACAGTCTGTCAAATGGTGGCAACTTCTCTCGTGCACAAATCCCTTGCACAAATGGTTCCCAAGACCCACGAAAACCATTCAATGCCACATTTACCAACTCTGTGTCATCAACTGCCTCACCAATGGCTACAGGTTGATCGCGAACATGAGAGATCCCCATCAGGTAGCTAGCAATTGTATATGAACTGGACATCTCAACAGATCAGAGTTAATGCCTCAAGGTCAACTTTCGGCTTATATTCTCACTTTGGTATAAGCCCACCAAAGCATAATACATATTATTTGTTGTCTTCTCGAAAATATGAGGAATCAAGTGATCCTTCACAGAATCCAGCAACATCGGCATGGCCTTCACTTCCCTCTTCTTATGAGTTGCCAAATTCCTGTGCATCCTTTGGATCTGGAATCACCATCTCAACATACTCTTTGAGATCATTCTCTTCCAAGAGAAAAAGGATCCTAGCCTTCCAAGCCCGAAAATTAGTGGCCCCTTCCAATTTTCCCTCATCTCTAAGAGTGCTCACCATTGTGTCCAAACAAAATCATAAATCTACAGCAAAAAATCTACAGCCACTTGTCTCGAGAAGATGATGCCCTCGCTCTCTAGAGCCTATGCTCTGAAACCATGTCAATTTTTCAAGGCAATTAATGCATTCAATTTCAAATCTGAAAATTACTTCCAAGTGACCTCAAACAGTAAACTAGGGTTGTTATCACTGAATAATTGTATACTAAAATTATAACAGAAAATTACAACGGAAACACAAAGATCGAAGAGAACTCATCCATGCACATGAGACACAATTTTGTGTTCTGTAAAATTTTCTGATTGAGAAATTTTGAGGACAAAAAACAATCCTCTCAACAAATTACACCTTCATCAAAATTCCAAAAAAAACTTCCAACTTACAAATATGTTGTTGAACCTTGCTGACATCGCAATGATACAGATGACGTCACTCTATGGTTCGCACATGTGGTGTGGACTGTACAGATCACACGTGTGGCCTATTTTTTGTTGTTGCACAGTCCACACATATCGTACAGACTGTACAACTCACATGTGTGGCCTCTCTTGCTGATCCTCTCACACGTGTGAGCTCACACGTGCGGCCTCTCTCTCTTGGTTGGAAAATCAGAAAAGCAAAACAAAAAAACCCTAGGCCAGATTTGTCCAAGTGAAAATTTCCTTTGTTGAAATTGCCACCCCAATCTCCTTGGCACAAGTGTTCACTCACTTATGCCAACTTCATAATGTCACAATGAGATGTGTGGTGCCTCCTCACATTGCCTCTCCTTTTATAGGAGTCTAATAAGTGAGTTTAGGAACCCCTGCTAAACTCAAAAATAACTTAGAATTGTTTATTCCTCCATGTGGGTGTTAAGCCCCAACACAAGACCCAGCTCCATACAAGAGGGGTTTTCACAAAATAAAAATGCAATGTGAGTGCCAACAAAGATTCCCACATGCCCGACACCAAGGCCAATGTGAGAATACCTGCACGAAGCTACAAAAAGATCAACAGTATAGACAATAGCATACATCAGATTGCCAACACCACTTGCATAGAGAGCAAGGGACATGTCTACTTCTCCTCATGTCTTGAGACACTAATTTTAAATAACTCTACACCTGCAAGAATACGAACCTTGACCATTTACATTCCTACATATTAAACCTATGCAATATTGTTTCAACATATTTCCTCTTCTTCAACCAAAGTTTCATGTTTCCCTAATCTCTTTTAACTTCCTCTTATTCAACCGTAGAGCTTCCTTACTTCCATAAGTGGACATCGTGTAGTCAACTTCTATAGTTGACAATGCGACTACAATCTACCTCTTGCTCATCCAACTGATTACTCGACCAAATAGGTTAAAAACATAAACACTTGTAGATCTTATGAAGTCAAGATCTCCAACATAGTCTGCATCAGCAAAGTCTTGCATACTCTTTGTGAGGTCCAAGTCTTCCTTGTAGTAGATTGAATAATTTGAAAAACAAAGCAAATATCTAAAGACCCTCTTTACAGTTGTCCAATGTTCCTTCCTTGGTTTTGAGATATACCTAATCAAAAATCCCACTGCATGGGCAATGTTTGGTCTAGTACAAACAATATCATACATTAGATTGCCAACACCACTTTCATAGGGAACAAGGGACATGTCTACTTCTCATGTCTTGAGACACTAATTTTAAATACCTCTACACCTACAAGAATATGAACCTTGACCGATTTACATTCTTGCATATTAAACCTATGCAATATTGTTTCAACCGGAGTTTCATGTTTTCCTAACCTCTTTTAACTTCCACGGCCAAAATAAAATTTGCAACACCAAAGTCTTTTGTATCCAATTCAATGCAATGTGGGTGCCAAGAGGAGTTTTCACAAAATAAAAATGCAATGTGAGTGCCAATAAAGATTCCCACATGCCCAACACCAAGGCCAAAGTGAGAATACCTACCTGAAGCTACAAAAACATCAACAGTATAGATTGCCAACACCACTTGCATAGGGAACAAGGGACATGTCTACTTCTTCTCATGTCTTGAGACACTAATTTTAAATAACTCTACACCTGCAATATGAACCTTGACCGATTTACATTCCTGCATATTAAACCTATGCAATATTGTTTCAACATATTTCCTCTTGTTCAACCAGAGTTTCATGTTTCCCTAATTTCTTTTAACTTCCTCTTATTCAACCGTAGAGCTTCCTTACTTCCATAAGTGGTCACTGTGTATTCAACATCTATAGTTGACAATGCAACTACGATCTACCTCTTGCTCATCCAACTGATTACTCCACCAAATAGGTTAAAAACATAAACACTTGTAGATCTTATGAAGTCGAAATCTCCAACATAGTCTGCATCAACAAAGTCTTGCATACTCTTTGTGAGGTCCAGATCTTCCTTGGTAGCAGATTGCATAATTTGAAGAACAAAGCAAATATCTAAAGACCCTCTTTACAGTTGTCCAATGTTCCTTCCTTGGTTTTGACATATACCTAATCAAAAATCCCACTGCATGGGCAATGTCTGATCTAGTACACATAATAGCATACATCAGATTGCCAACACCACTTTCATAGGGAACAAGGCACATGTATACTTCTCATGTCTTGAGACACTAATTTTAAATACTTCTACACCTACAAGAATATGAACATTGACAGATTTACATTCTTGCATATTAAACCTATGCAATATTGTTTCAACGTATTTCCTCTTATTCAACCAGAGTTTCATGTTTCCCTAATCTCTTTTAACTTCCACGCCCAAAATAAAATTTGCAACACCAAAGTCTTTCATATCAAATTCAAAAGATAATTGAGTTTTGACATCCTTGATGACAAGTGATTCCTTGTTGTTTCCAATCAGCAACACATCATCAACATATAAGACCACATAAACAAAATGATCACCAACTAGCTTGGAATACACACAATGATCGACTTGGCTTCTTAAGAAATTGAGTTCCAATATACGAGTATCAAACTTTTGATACCACATTCTTGAAGATTGCTTTAATCGACACAGTGACTTCTTCAGCTTGCAAACCAATTTTTATTGCAAAACCTTCTGCCTATTTCATGTAGATTTCCTCTTCATGATCCCCATGTACGAATGTTATCTTCACATCCATCTTCTCTACTTCAAGATCAAAAGAAACAACGATAGACAAGAAATCCAATAGAAGCTAATTTAGCAACAAGAGAAAAAAAATCACCAAAATTAACTCCCTCCAGCTGGGAATATTTCGTTGTTGTTAGGTGAGCCTTCTACTTCTCTACTTTACCTTATGCATTAAACTTCTTCTTAAACATCCATTGGCTAGCAATAGGTTTCCTTCTAGCCGACAACTCAACTAGATCCCAAGCCTCATTTTTAGCCAAGGTATCTATTTCTCCAACCTTGGCCTTCATGGTAATAGATAAAACAAAACTAGAACAAAAATTAGGTGGGGTATACCTTTCTAGTTGCCTTCTTTCCCGAACTAATTTCCTCAAGATTGGAATCTGAGGTTCTTCCTCTTCTTGTTCATATTCTTCTATTGATTAGGATTCTTCACCCTCCAACTCAAACTCTATTATTTCTAGTTTTTTTTCCCTTTGTTGGACTTCTTGTCTAGGAACAGTTTTAACCACATGCTTCATGCAAAGTTTTATCAACCAGCACTAATGTAGCTGAATGATTTACCAGGTAACATGCAGTATCCACTGCCTATGGCCATAAACCTGGTACTGACCTTGTAACACAAAGCATACTCCTCACCTTTTGCATCAACGTCTTGTTCATTCTTTCTACAACTACACTCTGTTGAGGAGTGTATGTATTAGTCTTTTGAATTTGCTATTCCAAACCTCAAACAAAATTCCCCGAACTCATTCCAACAAAACTCTCCACAATTATCTATCCTTGACACCTTTCTTTTCATCTCTGTTTGGTTCTCTACAAGGGCCTTAAACTCTTTAAATTTACAACAAAAAAATCAAATTTATCTAGGAGGAAACAAATCCATGTGTTACTAAAGAAATCATGTATAAATGAAACATGGTACACAAATTTACCTAGTGATGGAATAGGCATAAGTCCAAACACATCAATGTGAATCAACTCCAAGATTTATTTTACTCTTGTAGCACCAAATGGGAATCTTACCAAATTTCGTTTTCCATATATACAATGTTCACAAAAATCGAAAACAAATGGACAATCACACATACCTTCAACCATATCTTTACCATGTAATGCTTCAAGGCCCTTCTCTCCAATATGTCCCAGTCTTTAATGCCATAGCATAGTGTCTTCTCTACAGAGAAAGTAGAGGTCCTATCTTCTTCATTGTACCCTTGGGAACAATAGCATTGTTACACCCATCAAAAAATAGCGTTTCCCAACAATGTGTACCCTTGATAGAGTTCTAACCTTCCATCTTTGAGCAATAGCTTCACGCTTCCAGCTTCTATGATTTTGGTTGTCAAGACATCTCTTAGGAAAACATCACCTCAGTTGTATTTTTCATATTCAAAAAACCACTCCTTGTGAGGAGTCATATGAAATGAAGCACCCCAATCAATCATCCATGCATCATGATCTAAATGTGTAATAATAGATGCCAAGTACACATCCCCTCCTTCTGAGGAGGTCATACATCATGATCTAAATGTGTACTACTAGATGCCAAGTACACACCCCCTCTTTCTGAGGAGGTCTTCCCCGACTTTTATCAACTTTTTAGGGTCTACAATCCTCCTTATAATGCCTAGCTTTATTACATTTCTAGCATTTCCTTAAAGATTGTCCTAGCGACTTATATCTACCTCTAAATTTAGATTTGCCCCAAAAAAACTACTTTTATTTCTATCTAATAGAGCAGCCTCTCACATATAAGGCATCCTTGGTCTAACTATCCATGGTTTTTAGCCTCGTTTCTTTCAATAATAATGATACAACCATGTCATGAAGATTTAATGTAGTGGCATTACTCCCACTAGCTACAATCAAATTATCCCATGAATTTGGAAAAGAACATAGTAGACTAATGCACTTATCTTCCTCGAAAATTTTAACATTAACAGATAACAACTAACCATAGTGTTAAAGGCATTGAGATCCTCTATCACAGACTCATTGTCATTCATCCTCGGGAAGTATAGGTTCTTTCAAAGGGAAAGTTTGTTTACCAAAGACTTAGACTAATACAAAGTCCCTAACTTATCCCATAACACCTTCATTGTAGCTTCACTTGAGACATTCAGTAACACCGAATCTGAAAGACATAATTGGATCGTACTCTTTGCCTTCCCATCCAATTTCATCTAGTGTGTAGCCACCATACTCATAGGTGCAATACCATGGTCCATAACGACCCTCTATTCTTTGTCTAAAAGAAAGTCTTCCATATTGAGCTTCCATGGTTCAAAGTTTTGAACATTAAATTTCTTAATCTCTATTTTAGAACTACTCACCATTCTCTTTCACACAAGAATCATTGACACAGAGCTCCCATTGAAACCCCATTTATCACATACCCAACATAAACTTGCTCTATCAAGAACAAGTTAAACCCTTCACAACAAAGGCATCCCCTTAAGCCAATAACCTCACTATGGTACCAACTATAAGATTGAAACCTTTTCAAGTGAAGCAATGCATATAGATTCTTAAGCAAACAAAAAGTAAACGACGACACACAAACATAGTACATGGAGATTTATCGAGAAAACCAACAAAATGTATAACCACACCTCTCTCTTCTTCATTCCATTAACTTCACCATTCACAACACAATATTTAGGTCTTCCACAGCATCCCAAACCCTAAACTATTCGCCTCGAATTGATTACAACCCTAATCCCTTCACTAGGATTAGATTACAATGGGCCAAAACCATTCGTTGACATACCACATAACTGAGTAAAAAAAAATCCTTGGGGACTCCAACCCCTAACCCTCGAATGGGGGGCTAGCTAGGCCTCATGTCCCCCAGTCAAGGGATGGATCCTTTGTGAACCCCCATCAAGATATGACTAAGTCTACCTGCAAAGGATATAACACATATCCAACAAGGTATAGTGTATTCTCTATTTTGGTTACAAGGACATTGCAAATTGGTATTGGAGTTGATTATCACTTTTATTATGAAAAAGAAAAATGAAAAAAAAAAGAGAAACTTTACAAACAAATTGCAAACCTATAGATTAAAAATCGGTTATTTTTAGGGTTTATTGTTATGGATGTGACTCTATTCTTGGTGTTCCAAAGTATACGACTTTTGACACACTGCCCGGATTGAAGCTAGGCCAATCCCAACTAAAAGAGTTCTTCCAAGACTACTACTATTCGGCATATTATTTCATATATTTTTCAACAATATTCACCAAGTATTTTTTGTTCCCAAAGAAAGCTTCGCGGAAAACCCACCAAATATTTCCCTATGATCCATGGATGGTAAGCAGGGTAAACCATAGCCCCAAGGAGCATGAGAGTTGAACCCGTGACCTCCCCGACTTCGGGAGAGAGTACACACATCAGACGTCAAGACCAATTGAGCTAACTCTTGGAGCTTACAATATTCATTGAGTCACAAGTTTTGCAATTTCTCATACATTTTCAGCTTCAAACCCCCAACAAAAATAGGAAATCATAATTGGGTTTATAGAAATGTTGATAAATGATTAGATATAGAAGAGGCTTGTGATGAATGGTATGTAGGAATCTTTCAATGGTGTGAAGACAATTATTTAAGTTTCTCTTTGTTGAATCTACTCCTCTATGACGAATCTCCATACAAAGATAAGATAAGATAAGATAAGATAATTATATTCATGTCCAACAAATGACCACAAAAGTAGGTCAATGGGACTAAAAGATATATCTAGTATGAGTACAATATGGGAGTGCAAAAGCAACTCCCATAGAAGAAAAAGAAGAAAACTGAAAGTATAGTCTAGGTAAATATCTTACTAGGCTAAGCCTTAGGTCTAGCTAAAACCAAAACTAAAGTGTATATAACAATATCATAAGTGCAGTGATACAAAATGAGAGTGTCCATGGTAGGAGTTGGACAGCTCAATACTAGCCAAAAGAGAAATATCTGGAGATGAAGCCAATGAATTCAACATCTCCTGGATGTGATTAACGATGGCAAGGGGGGGCGACGTGGGTCACACAGGCTCGCTCTCAAAGTCCTCGAGTACCAAGGGGAATCCGAATGTATAACCCTGGGGGATGTAGGAGTGAGGAAGCTTCGTTCTCCTATTATCTGAGATCGAAAGAAAAAAGCTCTGAAAATATCTCTAACTACTCCACTAGGGCTGGAAGGAAATTCGACGAGTGAGAGGTGCAATGCTCTGAAATTCGTCTGGAGTTGAACCCTCTATCGCTATGAGGATATGTGGTCGGATGGATGATCCTACACCTCCGGACCGGTCTCAAACATATCGATCGATCTCCTAGGGAAGAGGTTGAGGGGAAAACGAGGTCTCACCACTCTACGATCTGAAGTACTCTGCATTTAGAAAAGGCAAATATGATTTCGCAACTTCATTTTCATGAAGCTTGTCCTCTATATGATGCATCTTTTTGTGAGCAAAATGTAATGGATGATTAGGAAGCCATTGAAGGCAATCATGAGAAGATGGTGAAAAAGCATCCTCCATTTGGCTCTTCCTTGGGGGTAATGTTATCTCCAACCTCACCACCATTGTTTTACATCTATGAGGATGAAGTTTCTCAACATATGATTTTAACTATATTGCTTGAGCCTTACTTAGACCTGTATGATCCTCCAAATCATTTTCAGCGAAAGAAAATGAAGCTTATTCAGTTCTTCAAGGAAGATCAATTTCCAAGATTTCCTCCATTTGTGTGGGTACATATGATCATCTACAAGAAAAGGGAAAAAAAGCACAAGAAAAAGAAATCACATGGAGCTACCCTTTGGTCCTCAAGCTTTGGGGACAAAACTTCCCAATGGGAAGGGAATGTTGTGTTCCTAAACATTATTTTTGTAGGCAAATAAATCTATGTTTACGAGCTATTTTGTATTCAAACTCATAGTTTGTATTGTTTTTATACAAGGCCATTTATGTTAACTAAGGCCGCTTATTATGCAAGCATTGAATAAGTGATTAAAGCTTATTTAAATGGGAGGGCATGTTGTGGTGTACCTATACAACAAATTTTGTAAACGAGTTATTTTGTTTGTAAGCTCGTTAATGACCCATCACTAAATTTTGCTTACTCATATTAATGAGTTATCACTAAGTGGAATGCATTGATGACACRCCACTATGTTAGTGGAGAAGTGTTATTAAAAGGAGTCTCCCCCTCACTTGCAATCACYGAGTTCTACTACCAATACAAACATTGAAAGGGAATCTAGTTTAGTTTTTAGCATATGTATGTCCCATTATTATTTTGGTAGGAGAGTATTATTGTGGTTTGRTGTGATGAAGCCTTTTGGTTTCCTATTCTCGTGGAGTAGTTGAGATATTATCTCTAACTATCTCCATTATTGTGCTTAGTTGCTAGTTTTTAGGATCGTACTGAAAGTTTCCCTCTTAATTTGTTAAGTTGATTTTCTTGATGCAAAGCTATAAAAGCTTGTGCTTGCTTAATGAAAAAGCAATTAGAGATTTTTTCACACTTTGGTGTTGAACTTTGTTCATGAGTGGGATTTCCCACATCATTGGTATCAGAGCTCTTCTCCACTCTCTTTGGTTCAAATATTTGGAGACTATTTCACTATTCTTGAAAATCTTGCTTTGATTATTCGATCTCTTTGCTTATTCGGTCTCTTTTTGCAAATATGCATTGTCATCAAAGATTCATAAGTTTTATTGTTTGAAATGAGATGTAATGTTCAAGTATTTGAAAGCTTCATCATACCATCCCATCTTAATCCAAAAACTTGTGGTATTTATCTCATTGCTCCTTGGTTTCACATATGGAGTTTGAAACCCAAACACATTGAAGCACATATTTGAAAGAACCTAGCATATGCACAAAACCATAGGAAGTTGTGCATAATTTGGATTAATGATTCCCCTGGAGAAGAAATACTCTACAAGGCAAAAGAACCTTCCAATCCAAGGGCAATAAAAATGTCTAGAGTCCCCAAGCCCTCTGTTGACATAATCTCCATTGAAGATGAAAAAAATGACTAGGACATGGAGGCCCCATGCTCTGCAGCAAATTAAGAACCTTGTACAACTAGTTGTAGACATCACTCACCACCCCAACACTACAATCGTTGTCCACATCGATTTTGAGGCAATTGGGCTCTTTGTGGAGGATCTTGGATGCAGACATTGCACAACTATCCAATACCAACACCGGAAGCACCAACAGATCTTTAGAGGCAACAAAGTGTCGGGATGACCAATCAAACGTCGTGGCCTAGGACTCTCATCATTCTATGCTCAATGCTCCATGCCAAGGGCAATTTATTAGTATCTCTAATGGTGATAGTGGTGTTATTGGCATGAATAATAGAGTTACAACCTAGTCAATGCCTTTGTAGTCTGATTTGAAAGTTGTGCAACATGGACCTCAAAAGCAACATGGATCTCATAAGCATTCACTATCGATCTCCCTCCTCACTCAGATATGATGCCCAATTTATTGACATACGACATCAATTACATAATTCTTCTCAAAACTATGTGATTGTGCTTGTCATTTTCAGATTGCGGTACCTATGTTCTTGCGTGTGCAAATCATGGCAATAATTGTTTAGTCTTGTGTATACCTTCTCCCCACTAAGTTGTCTAGTGACTTATGGAACTTGCACGCAACCTATGCTCTTGAATTCAATGCCTTTGTCGGCATGTACTCCAATGCATAGTTTGAGATGAAAATCTCTCAATATTGAAAACATATAAACATGGATACACCAACATATGAACCGCTTCCTTCACTCTCAACGTGAGCCTCTTCGTAGCCTTTTTCTTTGAAGTAATTGGCCACATCTCGTGGGTCATTACTTCCACGTGGATCCATGCATGAACACTTAGCGGATTTATCCTCAAATCCAATCACGAAGAGATCAATTTGCATTACCACATTGGTGTGAATGGTAATGGAAGGTGAATAGATGTCCTTTCACACTTACTTTGAGATTTGATAATCCATTTTGAGATATGATAATCCTTTTATAATCATTCTTGTATGGGGAGATAAAAATATAAGTGGCTTTTAACACAAGACAAATATTCATGGAGGGATAATAACCTTGGTAGAGAAGGTTGCTTTTGTAAATTTAAAACCTTTTCAAAGAAATCAAGTTCTAAGGATCATTGCAACTTGCTCTTTTCCCCTACATCTAAGACAACTACACAAACCATGGCAACAATGGTGCAACCGAAAGGGTGGCAGAACTTGCCAATGTCACTACCGCGTTAGCCAAGAAGGTTAATGATATTTCTATCAACAAGCCATCTCCTTGGCACACAAAATGCAAAGTCCCCTTTTATAATGGATCCTGCAATCCAGAGGTGTTGGATCCTCGACATGGACACTTGGTTCGATTAAAATTTGATTTCGAACGATGACAAGGTTTCGTTTGTCAAGTTGAAACTCACAAGGCTTTCCAAGCCCTTAGTTGCCTATGCAAGAGTGCATCCACCAATTCAATCAATTGTGAATTCTTCTCAACCTCACTGACCCAGTCGACAAACTTGTCCTCAAGTTTAAAAGCAAATTGCGAGAACATTTGTATCAAGAGATGAAGTATGTAGACATCACCACATTTGATGTCGTGTATAATCAAGCACACTTAGCCAAAGAGAAGTTATTAGATCAACATAGAATTCAACAACATTCATCCTCCACTGATGTTTTCAAATCAACAACTTCAAAGCCTACTCCTCATGCTACTACAAGGATCATCTTTTTCACTATCTTCTTTTTCTCCTCCTAAGTTTTGTCAGTATTGTAAGAAACAAGGACATGATAAGTCCAAATGTTTGAA
>SNQJ01S0111991.1:7367-18571 GCA_010110895.2 Picea sitchensis | reverse complement strand
ACTCTGGGTGGGTAAACCCACCTTTAATTAATTATGGGTCTTCAATAATAACTGTTGGGGCCGACTTCTTATTCTGCCCTTTATAATTGTCCGATGATCAATCCGCAAAAGAGGATTTGGTCCTTATACAATTACCGACATGACTATTCCACAATGGTGATTAATCCTAATAATAAAATAACAAAAAATAATAAGAATGCTCTTCGCAGTTACATTATTTCAACAAAAACCCTTTGTATATTGAGTTGGGGCTTGGTTGGGGCTTCACACCCACATGGAGGAATAAACAATTCTAATTTAATGTTGAGTTTAGAAGGGGTTCCTAAACTCACTTATTAGACTCCTATAAAAGGAGAGGCAATGTGAGGAGACACTTATCACATCTCATTGTGACATTATGCAGTTGGCATAAGTGAGTAAGCAATTGTGCCAAGGAAATTGGGGTGGCAATTTCAACAAGGAAATTCTTCACTTTGGCAAATCTGGCCTAGGGTTTCTGGACATTCTTTCTCTATTTTTTTTTGCCAAGGACGAGGCCGCACGTGTGAGGCTACACGTGGAAGGAAAAGCAGAAACAGGTTGCACGTGTTAGGTCGTACAGTCTGTACCACACGTGCGACCATACAATATATACAGTTCGTACAGGTGACATCAGCAATCGTACATGTGACATCAGCAGGCCGTACAGCAGGTTTGCAAGTTGGAGGGTTTTTTCCAGAATTTGCTGAAAGTTGTGATTTTGGCAGGAGGACTGTTTTTGTCCTCTTAATTCTCAAATCTGAAAATATTACAGAACAGAAATTTTGTGTCTCTTGTGCAGGGATTATTTTCTCTCTAATCTTTTGTGTTTCTGCTATAATTTTCATAATTTCAGTGTAAAATTATTCAGTATTAACAGCCCTAGTTTACTATTTGAAATCACTTGAAAGTAATTTTCAGATCTGAAATTGGAATTCATTGAATTGCCCTAGAAAATTTGACATGGTATCCAGAGCATAGGCTCTAGAGAGGGAGGGAGTCATCTCTTAAGACACAATTGCTGCAGATTTTTTTGTTCTAACCAGGTCACAAAGGTGAGCACTCTTAAAGTGGAGGACAGGTTGGATGGGAACACTAATTTCTAGGCCTGGAAGGCTAGGACCCTTTTGCTCTTGGAAGAGAATGATCTCAAAGATTATGTTGGGATGGTGATTTCAAATCCTAACGATCCACAGAAATTGGCAGCCCACATAGGAAGAGGGAAGTGAGGCCAAGCGGGTGTTGTTGGATCTGTGAAGGACCACTTGATTCCTCATATTTCGAGAAGAAGACAGCAAAGGAAATGTATGATGCTTTGGTGGGCTTGTACCAAAGAGGGAATACAACCCGAAAGTTGATTTTGAGGCACAGTATGATACATTAAGATGTCGGATCAAATATGGTTCTAGCTACTTCATGAGGGATCACTCAGATTCGTGATCAAATTATAGCCATTGGTGAGGCAATTGATGATACTGAGTTGGTGAATGTGGCATTGAATGGTTTCAGGTCTTGGGAACCATTTATGGAAGTTGTACACAAGAGAAGTTGCCACCATTTAATAGACTATGGATGAGTGCACATCCAAAAGGAGGCTCGAATAGATTCCAAGAATGGCAAGCAGAGAGGTATTGGTGGTGAGAACCTTGCACTAGTTTCTCACACTAGGAAGGATAGAAGAAACGGTTCTCCAAGAGGAGAGAGGCATCTCTAGAACAAAGGAAGAAGGACCTTCGCAAGGTCAGGTGTTTTGCTTCTCATACACTAGGGCACTATGCTTCACAGTGTCACCCAGTGGAAGAAAGGAAAGGCGACAAGCATCATTAGCAGAGGTGGATGTGGTTGCAAATAGGGTTTAGAGGGAGTTCTTATTTGTCTCTACCCTTTCTGGGTCTGATTTTCCGGAAGTGGGACTTGGTTTGTGGATAATGGAGCCACATGCCATATGACGAGAACATGAGTTTTTTGAGAGCTTCACAGAGTCTAAATCAAATATGTATGTGGAACTTGGTATAGGGACCAAGCATGCGGTCTGGGGATGCAGAACAATTTCATTCCAGATGGAGTCTGGAGATGTGTTGAGAGTGACAAATGTGTTATAGGTGCCAAAACTCAAGAGTGTGCTCTTAGTCTCAACAATTTAGAAGAAGGGCTATGAGGTCTTATTACGAGATGGAAATGTTATTTCATGCCTAGAGGTCTAGCTCCAGGAACCTGATGAGTAGTTCTTGGAGTTAGAGAGCAACATGTATAAGCTAAAGGGCAAGCCTATGCGAGCCTATGGCAACTGACAAGTGGCTGAGAGGGACAAAGAGGCAGTGCTTTCCCGGAAGCACAACTTCCAGGAGAGTGCGCCGAGGGATCCGGTGGGAAGGAGCAACCTTCAAGTTCAAGAGGAAGTTAGACCTCGAGGAGAAATTGACAAACTCAGGAGGGAGAGTCGGTCGTCAAAAGGAAGTCCAACCTTAGGGCTCATGTGGGAGAGGAGTCTTCAAGGCATGGGGAAGGTGTCATAGGTTGAGGAAGTCGAGCAGGATGCTCAAAAGCGGCAGGCTTCTAGGAGCAGAGTGTGTCTTCAAGAGGATCCATGTTATCTGTTGAGATTTATACGTGTCCAAGGGAGCAACTTTGGTAGAGATCAGGTGTGGGGAGGAGCCACTTCTAGTCTTGAGGAGGCAGCTACTTCCCGGTGATGGTGGATGGAATACCTCCCTTCTTGAGGGTGTTGATGTTTTGTAACATCGGGAGGTATTCCCAAATTGGCCTTGGTAGCCGGGCATGTGGGAATCTTTATTTGGCACTCACATTGCATTTTGTATTTGTGAAAACCCCTTGTATGGCTAGGGCTTGTTGGGGTTTCACATCCACATGGAGGAATAAAAAATTATAATTTTATGTGTTTAGAAGGGTTCCTAAACTCACTCATTAGACTCCTAAAAAGGAGAGGCAATGTGAGGAGACACTTATCATATCTTTGTGACATTCTGAGTTGGCATAAGTGAGTGTACTTCTCCAAGGAGAGTGGTGCTTAGTTTAACAAGCAGAAACTCTTCCCTTTGCTTAAATCTGGCCTAGGGTTTTTGGGCATTATTTCTCTCTTTTTTCAGCCAAGGAGCAGGTCGCACATGTGAGGCTACACGTGGCAGGAAGAGCAGAAACAGGTTGCACATGTAAGGCTGTACCACAAAATTTACATGCCACCATTGTCCTAAAAATTACACAGGTTCCTATACCCATGAAAGCATCTATGTGGGCTTCTGAACTAGGATGAAGGTAAGGCTATAGGAGTCAAAATATGTGTGGAAGTGTCACCCCAAGACAAAAATCAAATAACAAAAAGGAGAATTGTGACACAAAACAAATCCAAAAACCAAGGGTTGAACATGACAGTTCACAAAGAATGTTCACTAGTCAATCCCCATCCTCCCATGCTAGTGGATTCTCACCTATGCATTCGAGGCATAGAACAATATCAAATTTCCTCTTATTAAGGTTGTAGAGATGATGTGGATGCAAAAATTTCAAGTTCTCTGTGCATGTGGTGTACCATTCATGTTCTTCGCTCACCATAATGTACGAAATGGTACAAATCGTCAATGGTGCCCATAAAGGATACAAAGAGCATGGGTATGACAAAGCTAGAACAGGACGACAGGAAAGAGCCAAAATCCATGGTGCTCTAGGAAAAAATACATATGCTTGGAACCATTATGGGGTATCAATTGTATCGATGGTTGGACAAAATGTTAAAGGGAGGCCATTGATATATATTCTTGGTGTGTTTGCTTTCAGCCCCTGACTACTCAAATCACTACAAGACCAGTATTTATATTGCAGAAGCCTTGATTAAAACCATTCAAGAGATTGAATTTCTAATGTCATTCAAGGTCATCCTCATAATGTTGCTTATTGTAAAGTAAGAGCAATCATTGAGGATAGGTACCCTAATATATTTTGGTCAAGGTGTTTTGGTTCACACAATGACCCTTTTGATGCATGATATTATTAAAATGAAGGACCATGATTATATATGGATTGGTGCTTTGTACAAGAGTGGGAAGAAGATGATAAGATTTAGTACCAATCATACCATGGCCCACTTCATTTTCCATGATCACTCCAAGTTGGAGTTACTAAAGATTACAAAGACCAGTTGCTAGCTATTATCTCACCTTAGGCGCCTTTTGAAGGTAAGAGAAGCATTGACTAGAATGGTCTACAGTGATTCATGGCAAGATCTGAAAGATGGGGCTACATCCGCATCTAACAATCATGATTTTCACGAGGTGGACATGATTCTTGATGGTCGGTCTTGGCAAGAGGTTAGGTATATTTTGCAATTCACTGAACCCATTTACAATATGAATTGGTTTGTAGATCAAGGGGAGGTGTATGTGTTGATGAACAACATGCTAGGCCAAAATCAAAGACAATGTTGAGACAAGGGGTGTGATCTTGTATGATCATATCCATAAACATGTGGTCAAAGGTGGGATAATGGAATGTTCCACTCCATGCCATAGCATATATCCAGGCAGATCTTCAATTGTCTTTTTAGTGAGCTAATGAAGTTTTCTTGTCTTTGAATGCTCTGTTGAAACTTCTTCTATTTCTTATGTTGCCTTTCTTTGTATGAAAGGCAAAAGAATTGTCATCATGAAGTCTTACTCCTCGACTATAAAGTCTGGTTTCTTCATGGGTCGCAGTCGTCCATAGATGATCAAATCCGGTGAATCTGCTCTACCAACGATACTTTGAAGAAATGGTTTCCAGCCTCTTGGAAAGAACATTGAGAGTAGTCAAGGCTGACTTTCTGCAATGCGATATGGTTTCTCCAATGGCATGGTGATCTAGATCTCACGAACTCTTCATGATGAAGGTGGCAATGGTGTCAGCTTTGTCATCTTGATATGTTGAAGCTAGTTCTTCAATGTAAGAGCTCTAAGGGTGTTGCTACTCTCAAACATACTGATGCATCCCATACAGCTCATAAAGTTGTCTTTAGGTTAGCAATACGAGGAAATAGAATTAAACACTGAATAGATGATTATTTTCCTAGCTTTGGCGTCATCTTCCAATCTTCCTTCTCTTCATCGATAGTTGTTTACGGTAGAGTCTTTTGTATCAAACTCAATGGGTCATCCTCTTCCAGGGTGATCTGTGGTGCTGACTTCGAGGCTGAAGTTTCTTGATCCATCAGCCTATCTTCCACCAAAGAGTTTTGTTCCTCACGGTTTGCAGATTCTTCCAAAAACCCTAATGGCTAGGCTAGAAACCCTAACGGCTAGGCTAGGAAACCTAACGGTTAGGCTAGGATAGAAATATTAGTTTTCATTGGACTTATGACTACCAACAATAAGCCTTGAAAGTCAAAGAACACTAGTAAGCTTGAAAAAATTCTTCAATGGCTGCGGAAACCCTAAAACCAAATTACGCAAAATTACAGAAACCTTAGAAATCCTAGGGCCAAAAATCAAAAATTCTACGATTTGCAATCTAAGAGTCTCTAGATGTGCGTTGAAGGAGTCATTATCTATGCAAAGAAGAAATTAGCTAGCGTTTTGGTGGAAGGTGTTGAAACTAGCAAAAGAGGGATGGTCGTTTTTGCGGTTGTAGCAAGGAGAGGGGATGGCTTCTTCAATTGCTTGTGCAATGGCTCCTCAAGAACTCTGCTCTGATTCCATTGAATTTTTGATGCTAGCTCATGCACATGTAGTTTATTTCATTTAGCATGTGCTTGAACCATAAACAAATGTAGCAACACCATACACAGTGCTACAATAACCAAGATAACAGAAAAGAATAACCATGCACAGAACGAGAGGTATCCCTGGGAAACCCTTCTCAAACAAGGGAAAACCCGACCAATCCTTTGCTATATTCTTAGAGAAGATCCCCAACACCATAGACCTAGCACACAAAAAGGTGCGCACCTCTCTTGTGCTCTAGTCTTCTAGGGTTTGTGCCCAAGAGAGGTGCACACTGTATTTGTACATGCACTTGCTGAAATTCAGAGTTGACAAATTGAAATTGTGTGGCAATCCACTCAATGATTCACCTTTATTTATACAATAGTTGACACAACAAAGGTGTGTCTATTGGCACAATAAGGCCGACCTCAATAACTAAATAATATAATTAATCATTACACAATGTGGTATACACATATGGTGGGGCCGACTTGTACCCTTTACATCACAAATTAGGGTTACAAGTAAATCACACTCTCAAAACAATGCCATGAGGATCTCACATGTCCACTAGTGCTCAGCCACTAAGGAAACACCCACCTGTCTTCTGACCACATGGACGTCCTACTCAGCAGATCTCAGCTAAGTCCCACAAGAGTACCAAACCACGGGTACCATCTCAAGCCAACTCAACTAAGTCCCTAGGAGTACAACAGGAGACCATCAGTGACTCAACTCAGTCTAGAGGATTACAAAGTAGGAGACCATCTCAAGCCATCTCAACTTTCAGTCCAGAGGGTAGACAAGAGACCACACAACCTGTAACAACTTTCAGGTCTAGAGTCGGCAGCACACCTATCACATGGGCACCCAACGCTTGGGCTTCCTCACACATATGTCTCAACTCAGGTCCAGAGGAGAACGATCGGAGGATGTCTCATGAAGCTACAATCAACAACAAGTATAGAGAGGAAACAAGCTACAAATTATTTTCCAGCAGAGTTCAGTTGGAGTATCACTCAACAAGAAATACTACAAACCTATCTGTTTTTTCAATTCTACCTTTTTCCTATCAGCCATTTCAATTCTACCTTTTTCCTATCAGCCATAGCTTTTAAATTTCCATGGCATTATAAATAATCACTCACAGCTTCAACTGGTGTGGATGAGTAATTTGGAATGTTGTATAATTGGCTCAATTTGTGTAATCCATTTGTGGTTATCTACATTGTAACAGAGCAAAATAATTGTAATCACTACAGAGTAGCACATGAAATGAGATTTGTCTGTAGATCACCTCAACAACCTTACAGTGACTTTCTGACCCAGATTAATTCAGAGTTCTCACAATGCCTTTGCAGCATTATGAATGGGCTGGGACTTCTAAACTAGTGTTATTTTTTCAGTGATTCATCTTTAATGGCATCTGAAAAGCATCAGACACAAGCAAATGTCACATTCAATAGAAGGAGCTCTTCAGAAATGGAAAAATATTGGTTAGTGGGACCAAGTACTCATATTCAATTTTTCATGCTCTTATAAAGAGCATTAAAGAGCAGAGAAATTATCACAGCTATTTTCAAGTTCTCTCTGAAGTTATTAACCCCAAACCAAAATAATGTAGCCAATCCGGAAAGACGGGAGAAATGAATAACATACAAGTGCTTGTGCGAAGCTTCAGGTATATTTCATCCACACGACTTCTTCCTGACCCTTTACTTAGCCTATCTTGGAGAGAGTGACGAAGTGCACCTGAAACAAGAAATAGTTGACATCAGTAGCGGTTGCACTTTTCTGTCCATGAGCAATCTCAGCAGCAAGGGCATGAAGTTTTCTACTTAATGAATAACATGAACTAAGAGCATATAAGACCAGCATACATTAACAGAGAAATCAAAAAGGAAAAAATGTGTAATAAAATGTTTCAAGAAAGAAAATACAATTACTTGGTGTTTTCTTCGAGGAGAAGATGAAACACAAGCTTGACAAACGTACAAAATTAATTGAAAACCAAACCAAAACAATACTAGTTACAATCTCCAAGAAGACAACATAAGTTTACACTAACTATACAGAAGGCATAGAAGTCTTTCTAGGGAGAGGCCTCACACTGCTGTCAATATATGAAAATATGTGATAGACAATGCAGGTAGTCCAAAACAATGAAGGCATGTATCATATGCTCCAACAAAACATAATTTTAAATCACATCAATGAAGGTAATGTACTCACTGGCAGAAACTGTCTGAGACTTGTTTTCAATTTGGAGAATTATTGCCCTACTGCTAACTGAACTGTCTCGTTGCAAATCAATTAAAATTGGTGCACGAGTTGCTCCATTTTCTCCTGTCGGCTGCACAGCAGAGACAAATGAGTTGGTCAGATGACGCAAGGCCAGAAAACCCCATTAAGGGGGCATGAAGATTACAATACTTTTAAATCTGGCACCATAATTATTGTAAAATTAAGATTAATGAAAGAAAAACAATTATATGTATACCAGCACAGGATGACCAATCAAACTATTTAATACAGCTGACTTTCCAGCACCCTGCATATAACCATAGATCAAATAAATCAAAAGACTTCTATATCGTGTCAACAAAATAAATATGGAAGACCAGAAAAGAAATTAGTGGTCCAAAATCCTAGGATAACCAGAAGATGTTAACAGGACCAGCATGCATCCCAGCATCAACAATGCAAATAAGACTCTGATTTAAGTCCAAAAATATATTATTGTGAAGCAATGATGTTATTAATACTAAGAAAGAAGTAGCTCATGGCACCAGACATTGATCTGACAATCAAAATTGTCTGGCCTGTTTGTTGAGCCGTAGAGGTGTAAGATGGTACAACACAAGAACCAAAATATGACAACTTCAGAAGTGAATTGGCCTAAAGCTAAATGGCATAGAAACATCTACTCTTGGCAAGGAAGCCTACATGATGCTATGCACAACAATCCAACTGAAAGCGAACTATTGCAAGTCAATATGCCTACATCATAGGTGCCGACAATCCCTGAAATAGGCACATGTTTGTGTCTAATAAGACACGAATTGTGTTGAATTTATGCAGGGCATCCAGTCTGAGGAAACTTTGCAGAACTAACTCCTAGACAAAAACAGAATTCGTTTTGATTTAACAAAGAATATCATACCATTGGGACTACAGACATAAGAATATAGCTCACGTTGAGAAGTTTGCATTTCAGAAGTTTTTGAATTGATACGCTAGTCCCAAAGAACCTACAAGGTCTCCAAATACATTAACAAAATTTCAATCGTTCAATAAATTTATGACTGTGGAAGACAAGTATCTGCTACTCACGTGTGTTCTGGGTTCAGACTTAAACCTGAGCTCAGACTTTGATCAAAATGATTGCAGATTTGCACAGAAGATAGATTGAAATCTTCTCTCGCGGTATAGTGTTAGATCAGGCAATTAAAGGAAATAAAGCTATGGTAAATGGAGCTATCTTGGAAATTACAATATGCTCCAATGGAAACCATTTCCATCCTGTGATATTGAACCCTGTATTGTATTTTGAGAGGTAGATAGCATACGAAAAGATCCATAGGAACCCAATTTCCTTGGTGATTGAGGCCCATAAAAGGAACATCCACTACACAGCGTGTAGGATGTATTCTATGGGAGAGATGTGGCTTGAAAAGAAATCGTGTCAAAACTCCTTCGCTGACTGAGGCACCTATAAGGAACATCCAATCCGCAAAATATACGATGGGTTCTATGGGAGAAGACGTGCCTTGAAAAGAAATCAAGGTAAACAAGGTCACCGGTTGATTTAAGCCAGAGTTGTTTTTACTTCCAAGGTGATACCACATGGCAAGATTATTCTTACAGATTTCAAGATTTGAAATGAACAAACCAAAACAAGCTGACACCGCCGAATAAAACAACAATACAAATAATCCCAAAATTGCCATGTGGAATTACCACCGATCATAATTGTCTAAATCTAAACATGGATCAATTACCGACTATACAAGATCTTGGAATAGAAATCGCAAAAGGCCACAGGATCTTCCAATTACAGACCCGATGTCCGACATTCGAAATCATCAAATAACATCACAAATAAATAAAGCAGATAAAGCAGAGGCCACGAAGTCTTACGACATTGCCGAGGGGCACCACGTTGAGAAAAGTGGAATTCCTCCTCGACGAATCCTCTACTTCTTCATCCGCTAGCAGGGCAGCGGCCTGCTGCATAGATTCCGAAAGCTGAACCAAATTCTCCATCGCTTCCATTGATTTCAACGAATTTTCCACTTTTACGGATCTGCCGCGGATCGAACCCTAGCCTTCTCGAATTTTCCCTACCAGCTCCAGCTCAAACAAGATCCCAACACTTGTTTTAGCAAAAAAATCAAAGCTATCGCAAGCAATACAGACTGGTTCGTTATCAGATCCCGATCCGGATTCTTTCCCTCTCAACCCCGGCTTTCGGCATACCGCAAAACCTCCACAACAGCTGCTTCCTGGGACCAGATTTTAAAAATACAACCTGGGAAAGCAATAAACCCTACCTGAGCCTGAACGATTTGCCACCAATATCGACCGCAAAACCGCCGATCTGCAGCTCATTCCATAATCGATTCGTCACTGCCTATCTGTGGAGATGTCGTAGCCGTCGGATAAAGGGGGTGGACGAGGATCGAAGCCCCTCAGCAGGCCTGGAACGCCAGCCAAACCCTCACACGATCCCTCCTTTTGAAGGTAGTGTTGTTGGTCTTCTTCGGCATTTGAATACATACAAAAAGATTGAAATGACATGAAATAATGGAGAAAAAAGGTAAGTGGACGGAGCTTGCAGGGGTAAATTAAAAAAATTGAAAATTAAATCGATTAAACAACGAGTATTTTCTTTTTTGTCAAATAAGATTAGAACTTGTAGCACGAAAAATGCCAATATTTTTTTATTTTTTTAGTGTGTGACACCGTGACCCTCTTTTACGGAATGAAGCGCCAAATTTATCGACTAACTAGACCGGGATGTTTTAAACTCCCTAGACAAGTTGTGCCGACCTCTAATTATAGTGAGAACTTAACTCTTTTGATAATCGTGGGGTTATTTTTTTCAATAGGATTAGTTTTAGCGTTTAGTGGTCCATCGATGGAAAAAAAAAAAAATTGTAAACTTCCTTCTTCGGTTGAAGTGTGGTTTAACACTAAATTGGTGGGAGCATTATATTTAGTTTATGTATAATTTTCAATCTATTTGTATGTGAGAATCATGAAAATGACACTACCTAAAAGTTTTGTATTTGCAAAAAGATTGAGTAGTTTTGTATTTGCAAAAAGATTGAGTGGTTAGCGTTTAGTGGTTCATTGATATTTCATTATCGATGAAAAAAAATAAAAAAAATTGTAAACTTCTTTCTTCAGTTGGACTGTGGTTTTTAACACTAAATTGGTGGGAGCATTATACTTAGTTTATGTATAATTTTCAATATATTTGTATGTGAGAAT
>SNQJ01S0111990.1:0-19573 GCA_010110895.2 Picea sitchensis | reverse complement strand
GCATTCATTTTGAGCTTGTTGTATTAAATTCCTCTTTGTGAAGGTTCTTTCAATTTCCATCACCATTGTTGTTCTGTCATTAACACCTTTCCTCAACATTGTTTCTCTAGAATTTGAATTCATGAACTTTATGATCTGAGTGGCTACTTGTGGTCGTGTTCCCAATTCATGAAATGATTTTTATATCACTTTATCTACTTCATCCACCAACAACATTTTATCATCTATAATTTTGAAGTAATTTCAAAGCATGGCTACTTCACTGATAATTTCATCCTAGATGAGATTCTTGGCTCCTACCAAATATAGTTTACCTAACAATTTAGTCTTCATCTGTTCCATATCAGTCAACATTTTAGCCTTTAACTTATGATGTTCTAAAATAGTTTTGTCTTTGTCTTTGATTTCTTCTTTCTGCTATGAGATTGTTTTCTTTAGGCTTTCAATTTCAACACCTTTTAGATTTAGATCTGCTAATTTCCTTGATATTCCAGCTATTGGATCTAATGTTTCTTGATCTGAATTGGATCTTGTCAAATATTTGTAAATATTGTAAATACACATGTTTTGTTTTATTCTTTTTATTTGGTATTTTGGCACAATGGGAAGGTGAAACGAACAACAGTGACTTTTGGCCTTCCAAGAGAGGCCCATTAAAAGTAATGAGAGAAGCAGTGAAGGAAGAAGGAAGGGAGATGCAAGGAGAAAGAGGGACGGATAGCAGCAGAAATTGGAGCTCAAAGAGGGTACTCTGCTCAAAGTTGAGCAGAGAAGGAGTTAAGGTGCCTGTTCGCTCTGAACAAGGGTGTCCTTGAGCTTTGGCCTTTGTGATTTTTTATTTTCAGTGAGTAATAATACATAGACTCCATGTATAGCTCACCCCATTGTAATTTTCTCCTCAACATAATAAAAGTCCCATTTAAATGTTGAATCTATGAGTTATTGCAATCTATGCTTTGGGAATTTGGTTTTGAGTTACGACAATGTATGCATACTTTTTTGAAAAACCAAATTAAGAATACATTGTCGTAACTCAAAACCAAATTCCCCAATGTAATTACGACAATGTAATTACCCAAAAAATGGAAGGTGAGTGGAGATAAGCTTGAGTTATTCAAAATCAAAGTTCAAGTGAAGAACCAGAAGGTAAATGCCTTGTTCGATCGTGGTTCTCAATGTAATCTGGTTTCCAAAACATTAGTTGATGAGCTTGGTATATAAACCTATGATATAGTGCAACCAAGTTCACTAGTATGGTTGCAAGGAAAAACTGTTATGATAATCACTGGAATATGTAAAATCAATTTTTCCATTTGTGACAACTATGTTGATGAGGTAGAATGCAAAGTTGCACCATTGGACGCTTGTGGAGTGATGTTGGGTAGCCCCTACTTGTGGGATAGGGATGCTACCTTCTACAGGAGAGAAAACAAGTACCGTTTGTTCAAGGGTGGCAAGGCATACCTCATCAAAGCACATAGAGAGAGAGAGAGAGAGAGAGAGAGAGAGAGAGAGAGCACAACCCCTCTAGCAATGGAACAAGGGAATACAAGCAAGAAACAAGCCACCTTCATCAACAATGGAATGGTGGATATGTGGAGGCAAATATATGCCTTCCGCTTTTGTCTCCTTAATGGTCGAGATTTTGGGGACCAAAATCCTCCAAATGGGGATGTGTGATCCAAATTGGATCTTGGAATTTTTTTGTAAATGTTGTAAATAAACATGTTTTGTTTTATTTCATTTTATTTGGTCTTCTGGCACAATGGGAAGGTGAAACAAACAGCTATGATTATTATCCTTTCAAGATCAACCCATTAAAAGTAATGAGAGTAGCAGTGAAGGAAGAAGGAAGGGAGATGCAAGGAGAAAGAGGGATGAACAACAACATAAATTGGAGTTCGAAGAGGGTATCCTACTTGAATTTGAGTGGATGAAGGAGTTAAGGTGCCTGTTTATGAGAAAGGGTGTCTTTGAGCCTTGGCCTCTGCGATTTTGTATTGTCAGTGAGTAATAATACACATAGTCTGTGTATAGCTCAACCCATTGTAATTTTCTCCTTAGCATAATAAAAGTTCCATTTAAATGTTGAATCTATGAGTTATTGCAATATATGCTTTGAGAATTTGGTTTTGAGTTACGACAATGTATGCATACTCCGTTTAAGTTTTTTTTTTAGCATGTAGAAATCATCCAAAACAATCTCTCGTTGTCTGGGAAAATTTAAACATACATGGGTGAATTTATACTTACCTGTGTGTTTTTCTTCATTGTTGAACATCTAAATTAGTCCCTTGTATTTTTTTATCCATAGTGGGGAATCAAAATCGACCTTCAAACTTTTTCCCTTTGTTGTTGAATATCGAACCCACCTCCAGATATTTTTTTCAATTGTTGGTCGACCCATTCTAACTAGGATACTCTTGAAGTCGATTTTCTTTCATTTGGTTGGCATGGCCACTGAAGCATTTGATCGAGCTTTCCTCTAGTCGACCCGACCATTAAATAATTTGATCGGATTTTCTTTTGGTTGACCTGACCATCAAATAATTTGAACGATATTTCATATGGTCGACCCAAACATCAAATAATTCAACTGGGATTTCCTCTGGTCGACCCGACCATCGAATAATTTGATCGGGTTTTCCTTTGGTTGACCTGACCATCAAATAATCCGATTCATTTTTCCTTTGGTCAACCCAACCATCAAATAATTCGACCGAGATTTCATTTGGTCGATCCGACCATCAAAGAATTCAGTCAGGATTTCATCTGGTCAACCCGACCATCAAATAATTTGATCGAACTTCCATTTGGTCGACCCAACCATCAAAGAATTTGACCTGACCATCAGATCATTCGACTGGTCATCCATAAGGATGAATCAAGTAGTGGGTGGTCGACTCGTTTATTATTTGGTCAAATCGAATGATTAGAATATTGCAATGATTATAACCATATGAAGAAGATCAAGATAGAAATAAAAGTTGTATTCCATAGAAGAATCTGTATTGGTGAGACAAACAGGCCATAGGCCTACTGTTTTCAGTTCATTTCTGTTGCTTTAAAAGAAGAAGATCCTTCTTTTAAACTTTCAATCTGTTTTTCATACATTTCCATCTGTTCGTCAATATCTTCCATTTTCTTCACGAGTTGATCTTTCTCTGCCTGGATTGTCTAGAATTCTAGAGTTTGTACATGGTCAATTCCTGGTATTTTGATTTTTTGTTTCAAAATTTGGATTTCTTTGTCTTTTTTTCATTAATGCTTGTATGGATGCATCATCTTTCAGGTTTGTTTCTAGTTCTCTTATCCATTGTTCTATCTCCTCCACTCTTATCTGTCTGGTTCTGGTAACTAACTTTCTATTCTTCATCTGGGTTTTGAGATTATCATTAATAGCTTGAAGTTTCTTGATTCCAAGATTAGCTATCAAAGCATATTTGTTTATCATTTCTACAGTTTGTCTGTGCAAGTCAAATTTATCCAAAGGATGAACATTATTTAGATCTATAGAGATGTTTGTTACTTTTTTCTAATCCTTTGGCTCCATGACTGCTATATTCATCCTCCCTTTCTCATAATCTACAATTGCGATCATTCTAGTCTGATATGTATCATGGTCATATTTTAGGAAGCATACTTTTCTTGATTCTTGCACTTACCTTTATAATTTTCATGAATTGTTGAACTTGGTCCAATTGCCTTGATTGAACACTAGTTCGTGACTCTGTCTCACTTTGAGCTACCACACCTTTAAGCTTTTTTGCAGACATCACTTTTTTTTTTGTTAGTTTGTCAGTGACATGTGGGACTAACCTATGGGTAAGAAACCACGACTCAGAGGCATCTAAGACGTCAAAATCACTCAGGTATCGCACCCGGCCTGAGCCACACCAACCCTTAACACGAATGGATTTTTTGTCTAGAACCGATGACTTTAACATCACAGAGTGCCTTAACATTACACGCTGTCACCGACTGTCCTACACCTCAGGGACAAATAAAATGAAGGACATGGGGGTGGGATTTAATCCACTTATGTGTGCATGGGTCACGATACCATTTAATATAGTATCTATGGGTGCAACCACACGTTTGACCACTACCTCAAGGTGCCCCCATGGCTCCAGGTAAATCCCTCAAGAGAATCAAACCTTGCCCAATAGTGAAAAACTCCTCGCTGTCCACCATTGGATCAAAACCCTTTGGGTTGCAAACATCACTTCTACAGTCACAGAAGGGCCCATTTTCTTTGGCATTATTTCTTCAAACAACTCTATTTCATCTTCTTCAATTTCTTATAATTTATGCTTCTTGGATGATCCTTCTTCCTTTGTTTTTGAAAATTTTAAAGCAGGATTCGAATGTTTTCTTTTGTATGTCTTTTCAAATTGTTGTGGAGTTTGTGTGATTGGGGACTTTATTGACTGATCATGTTCTTTACCATGGATTTGTAGAATGTTCTGAACATCTTTCTAACTATCTTGGTTTGCTAATATATCCAATTGCTCTTTTTTGATGATGTTGATAAGGACGTTTCCCATGTGAAATTATTTTTGATGAAATTATTCCATGAGGGTCATATATCCATTGTTCTCCTGGTGACGACCAAAATGGGGAATCTTCATCACATTTAGCACGGTGGATTGTGCCATTCCCTTAATCCATGGATGGGAGATGAGGCAAGGCTTCTTCCCAGTTGACTTTGTCAAGTATCGGTGGGGTGCTAGCATAACATATTTCTTTATGTCTCCTAGGTTGAATTTATTGTTCTTCAGTAGCAAGATTTGTCCTAGCTAGCTCTCGACTACGCATATTCCTTTCAGAATGTACATGGTGAACAAGGTGTAGTCATAGTCTCGTGGAATGTTGTCGCAGTTAACTGCACCAGCCAAAGGAGGGATATAGTCTGGTAGGACGGACGGGATTTTCTTCGCATTAGCCAGATCACCATGATGCTTACTTCGCTGCTCAGTCGCAGGGTTGACACGGTCAGAACATCATCCCGTCGAAGGGGAAAACTGCAGTCCCCTAGTCAATGATGCCTGGACACCTTCAGATAACTGTCTGTCCGCCATTATCTTCTTGAGGACCTCCTCGACAGACTTCTCTAATTCAGTAGGCTCGCCCAACATTCTCATTGCTAAACAGATAGGTCGGGGTAGGAGAACGGATAAGTGGGGTAGACAAACAGACTGCGACATCTAATTTATGATAACAGAACTCGTCACACAATCAATTATTTGTTGTCTCAAGTAATCATGGGTGGAAAAAAGTGGTCCCGGTGCAACGTCCGACGGGTTATATAAGAGGGGCCTCGTAACAGATTCTTCCAACGGACAGGAATGCTTCCATCAATGAAAATTTGTCCATTATGGCACGGTCTCAACATCCCAAGAGCGGTCCATCCACCCATAAATGTGTTTACTAGCCATTCTGGAGTGTCGTTCTAACGGTTGGGGTGTCTCCAATGGTCATATATCTTTGTCAGGGCAAAGTCCCATTCTACGCGGTCCTGTTGTTCCAGCGAGGTTCAAATCTTGTGAACCTACCTCCTGCGAGGTTCTAGTCTGTGAAGTCTTCCATTTGGTCTTTGTAGCTTCCTGAAACTTTTCCATCTTAGATTTCTTTTTACTGAGTTTCCTTACCTTCTTTCATGTGATCTGAGTCTCTCTAATTGTTTTTGGATTTCTCTTTCCATTCTTATTCTTATCTTCTCCTAGCGTAGTGATTTTGCACTGTTGTTGTGCCCTTAAAGGGTCTGAAGTTAATATCCCTCCTCTTAATACTTCCTAGGTGGATATAGTTGATTCTTGTATAGATAGGTCCTTCAAATCATTTTTCATTCTTTCAACCTTGACAACTAATTCTCTTGCTTTATGTTCCTCCTGCGTTATTACTTGGTTTTGTTGCTTCGACTTAACCTCTCATTCTTCTATGAGTCTATCTATTTTTCTAGCTATGAAATCCCTTAGTTCTTTCTTTTTCTTTTCTGTAGCTTCTTCCTCTGCTTTTCTTCTAATCTGATCCTTCTCAATCCAAGTCTTAACTAGCAAAAGTGGGAAAGGGGCGTCGTTCTCAACAAACTTAATGACTTCAAATTCCTCTTCAGTCGATGTTCCATGAACAATAATAGGTGCATTAATAACTCTTCCACATAAGTTTATCATCTTACCCTTGAACAAGCCTATCCTTCCCAATGAAGGTACCACAGTAGGATTTCCCAAAATTTCCCAAGTGCTTTCTGTCATAATATTCACTTGTATTTCCTCATCCAAGACACAGTCTATGTCGAAGTCTTCTATTCTTGCACTTATGCACTATTTTAATTTCAAGATCTCTAATAAACTGACATCTTTGTGAACATCCATCGTTTCTTTCAACTGTAATAATATAGTGTGAGATTTCTCTGATTCTTTCTCTTTATGATTCTCTAACATGCTCTTATTCTCTTGACTTTCTTTGTAGTTTTCTTGTCTCATGTTCATTCGTTCAACTTTAGCAATCGTCGTTGGGCAATCCTCAACCTCATGACCAATAGTTTTACAACAAAGACAAATAGGACCTGTACTAGAACATTCCTTAGCAAGATGTCCCGATCTTTTGCAGTTATAACACAATGTCAATCCTCTTTTCCTCTTGTATGTTCCCCAACCTCTTTTCTACTGTGCATTAGGATCACAGTGCTGGACCTAGAATTTGCAAAAATTCTTTCTAGGTTCCTGCATCCACTTATTAGTCCAAAAATTCTTTCTATGCATAGGAATAACATATCTTTCTTCATTTCTATTAGCTTTACTTAGATCAACTCTTTCTTCCAACTGCGCCCTAGCCTTCAGACTAGGAAAAAATCTATTAAACATACCTAATTTCATGTTTTCGATTTTTTTTTTCCACTTATCTTACTCTTATCAAAGCATAAAGCTTTACCTCTTTTCTTCGGATCAGATTTCTTTCTTAGAATAGAGATTCGTAAGTCAAGTAAAGTACTGTGGACTTTAGCAGAAGATCTATGCACATAGCTTCTCTTTTCTTTACTTCAGTTCCGAACAATCACAGTTTCAGGTCCCGACAACAAAACCATTTGTTGGCACAGGGGCAGACCCAGGGTTCAACGCTTCAACAATGCACCAACAAAACCCTAACTACCGGTCCTTTCGGCAACACCTGCAAAGCAGGAGAAGTCTCACCCGAGGTAGAAGTAGGGGGGATTACACAACTCAGGTGTCTGTAACCAAGATGGGACACAGATCTGTGATAATAACACTTCATGGAGTATTCTAACAACATTTAGAAGGTGACATGCATTAGTTCATTTGCTTTATTAAAATTGCAGAACATACCCAAATATAGATCGATGCAATAATGATAAATATTAAGCACTTCAACCACTTAGCACACAACACTGAGTTAGATCTAACATTAATTCATATTTAAGTAAAACACTAAGCATCAACAGATCTATCTATCATACATTATAATCAAGGCACTAAGAAAATTAATAACAAAAATAAAATAACACAAATCAAACCAAAGACACAAGACATACATGGTTCACCCCAGTGTGGGGCTATGTCCACCAACTGCTTCATCTTCTTTATTATTCTTAAATCTCTTACATTTAGTGACCTCTATGCACTAAGCCACGAAGTCGAGCTTTGCATAGGGCAAGAGATCTACGCACTGAGCACTATATCCTCCTTACAAAATAGGTCAAGGCACATAGCCAACTTCTCTATTGAGCACAAAGCCTTACTCATATACATTCCATGGCACAAAGACGCTCAAGCTACTACACTTAGCTCCACAAGCTATTGACTACTTCTACCATACATTCTTACTTATTTATACTTTTACAATTCCTTACAATAAGGCCTAATAATGGGTAAACCTCATGGGCCGACATCCCATAAACCATTACAAAAACCCTAGAGAACCCCTTATTGGGTCCACATAGCCCGCAAAATAAGTGAGATTCGTGATCTCAGCTCTGCCTAGGTGCTCCATCTTCGACCAACCTATCGAAGTCCAAAAGTGGTCCAAACCTAACCAAGGTTTCCTCAAAACTTGGTCGAGGGCCAAAAAATATTGAGGATATTTACTTTTTGACGGGATTGTCTCATCGTGGTGCCACTGTGGTCTTGGTAGGTGGCAAGAGGGGTGGTGCAGATTGGGTTGATGACTATGTGGCTCGCTATTGTCACCTGGGTACACAGAAGAGCAGGAATAAGCTGCCAATTAGTCAGGTAGTGGATTCAACCGTACGTACTGTGTTATTCACCATTACACAAGTGGGAGGGAGTACTAGACGACATTGAGGAGCCAAGTAGATTACTCTGTGATGAGTATGTCCCTTACAATATATAACTGATGTGCTGCGATGTTGGTAAATATGAAGGACCAATTGACCAATCGCCGAGGTTGATTCTTCGAAAAAATCAATTTTGTTATCTTTCTTTTTCGAGCGGGTGCCTTCATCCCGACCATGGGATGTGGTGGCATACGCTAGGTATAGAGATCTAAATATGAAGAAATGGACATATCTATTGTCCCAACTCTAGGGGGGACATAATTCAGGTTTATTGTAAATTTTATTGATATTGGGATCCCCATATAATGGTGATAAATGATTATGCATATGATGGTGTGGATTACCATGATGATCCATATATGTTTCTCCCCAAGGGGGGAAAATTTAGTGATGAGTTCGGTAAGAAAGATACAATTTTTTGAAGTATCTATATATATTTTGTGATTTTTGACTCTATAAATGTTTTTGTGTGTAACATAACAAATATTTGTGATGAATGATTATTGTGCCGATTTTTATCGAAGGTATGTTTCCAATGAATAGGCAAGGTGAACAGGTTAGGATTGGGAGAGGACCACCTGGTGGGAGAGATAATGAAAAGCTCTTGGAGGATCTGGAGGAGAAACTCGATCATTTGACTCTGGGGATTCCAGTGCCACATATGGACGATATACCTATGCATATGTAGAGGAGTGTAGTAGGTGTGGGGAACTGGTTTGGGAGCCTTTTGTGGAAGGTCACATGAGAAATAATTTGTTATAATGACCATAGGGCTCCTCGAGATGACTATTTTTCTTTAGTATGATGGAATTTTGGTGCATTTTATGTTGCGGATATATGGGCAGAAATCCCAATTTTTTTTATGTTATACCAGTTTTGGATTTTTTTTGGACACACTTTTTATATATGTGTACATATATGAATTTGTGGTTTTTTCTTATATATATATCTGATGAAAATGGTTTATATAATGTTTGTTTAATGTAATGCTTGTTTATATAATGTTTGTTTAATGTAATGCTTGTTAATGAAGTAGATGCCAATTCAACACAAAATTTGTTAGTGAGTCATCTAAGGAATTGAATTGTCTTGGTATATGTTCATAAGTGATAAAATGAAATGATTGTTTTAAGAGTCTTACCCTTAAATATTTCTGAAAAAGGATAGGATGTCGAATAGAGTAGGTCGCGTTGAGGTGTGAAACAATGAGCTCAGAATCTAGGCGTACTATCAGGTGACGTATTCCCAAAGAAGATGCTCTAGTTATAAGTTCAATGATAGAATTGTACTCAACAACATTGTTTGTTGCAGGTCCTAGATAGATGCCCCCAGAGATGACTATTTCGTTGGTGGGTGAAAGTATCACCCAGGTAGTGAAAGCGATATTCTGGGAGGTGCGACTAGCTCCATCCGCATATCCATATTAGATAAGGGAAACAATGACATCTACAACTCAAACATTAAGTAGGATAAGAGGATTGACAAAGACTATCACATATAAGGAAGACAAAAATAACCACATCATACTATAATACATATGGTATAGAAGCACTAGATAGCGTGAGGCTTATGCATAATACTTTTTCAAGTAGATCCCGTTACGGTGCTCCGGAATAATATTTGCTTCGTAATCAACTAACTCATAGGCTTATTTTTGAAGAGATAATTTGAAAACATGGGGGCCATTCCACAAGGGGTTCAAATTTTCCTATGCCCAATTTATCACGGTCTTGATCATAGACCAACACTAAGTCACCGTCTGAAAAAATTCGAGGGAATTTTTTTGGATCATATTGTGAGTTTAATCACTTTTGGTGGGATTCGTTAGCCATGATGGCATCAAAACATCTCTCTTCAAGGCAAGAAATGTATAGTAGTCATTCTTCTTTAGTGGAGGTATAGGGAAAGAGTTCAACAACTAGCTTAAGTGAGGGAATTTGACATTCAATGGGTAGTATTGCCTCTAAGCCATACACAAGTTGAAAGGGTGTGAAGCCCATGGAAGTCTTGGCATAGGTTTGATATGCCCATAAGGCTGAGAATAACATTATATTCCAATTGGATTTGTTCTTTGCAATCATCCTTTGGAGCATAGTTTTGAGTACCTTGTTAATGGATTCAACCTGATCATTTGCTTGTGGATAGTAAGGAGAAGAGTGCTCTTGGTCAAAATGCAAAAGTGTAGATAACTCAGTCATCATGCTATTAAAAAAATGTGATCCATGATAGGTCACAATAGACTTGGGTACACTGAATCTTGCTATAATATGATTGAATACGAATAATGTTGCAGTTTTGGCATCATTAGAGTATGTGGGCATGGATTTTGCCCATTTGGTGAAATAATCAACGACCACAATTATGTAATTATGAATGGAAACAGAAGGGGGTTTACATGTGGTAAAATCAATGCCCCACTTAGAAAAAGGGCCAACTACAACAACGATATGTAGGGGAGTGGGACGTGTGAGCATTTTCTTAGAAAAAAAATGTCACGGGTGGAATTTTTGGACTTTATTCATGCAATCTTTAAATATTGTGGGCCAAAAATACCCTGTGCGTAAGATTTTATGGGCATTTGCTAACCCAGAAAGATGGCTGCAACATGCTCTTGAATGGTAGACATTAAGTTTTTTTTTGGCTTCTGAGTGGATGACACATCGACGTAACACCATATCTACTCCACGACGAAAAAGTGTATCACCCACAATGAGGTAGTGTCGAGCTTGATGGTGTATGCGATGACGATCATATTTGGACATTTGAGGGTGGAAGCATTAGGTTTGGAGATAAATGAAGATGTATCCATACTAGGGGTCAGAAGAGTCGATGAGGAAAAAATATTCATCAGGTAATGAATCTTGAACCATTGATTTGTCACTTAATCGAGGAATATCGATCATTAATTCTGCAAAGACTAAGGATTTCTTGGATTTGGGGGTAGAGAACTCGAGGTCAAATTATTGTAATAAGACAATCCATTTCAGGTAACGACCTCCCAATATCTATCGTGACAAGATATATTGCATAGGATTGACGTCATATATAACAGTAGTAGTTCGAAGCAGAATGTAATGTCGTAATCACTGGACAACGAAAACTACTTCCATTGCCGACTTATCAACATAAGGATAATGACGTTCATCGCCAACTAAGCCTTTACTGAGGTAATAAATAACATGTTTATTATTGTATTCATTGGTTTGGAATAAGACTATTCCGATAGTAGTATCAGATGTCGCAAGATACAAGGTAAAATCTTGATTATAATTTGGGGGTTTTAATAACGAAGTGGATAAAAGAATGTAATTTAGTCAATCAAAAGAACATTGAGCTTGTTTGTCTCAAATGAATGGGACACCTTTTTTAAGTAATCACATGAAACCCTTAGTAATCTCTGCGCAGTTGATGACAAACAATCTTAAGAAATTTGCTTGTCCTTGCAATTTCAGAAGTTGGTTAATAATAACAAGGGGAGGAAAATTGATAATGGCCTCTACTTTAAGGGGATCCACTCAGATCCAAAACCCGGACACGATAAATCCAAGGAGATGACCAAATTACACAACAAATATGCATTTGTGTGGGTTAAGATGGATGTTGTAATGTCGAAAACAAATAAATATTTGTCATAGATGATCGATATGATCTTGCCACTTAGGAGATTTGGCAGGTAGGTCATCTAGATAGGGCTACACGATATTGTTAATGTCATGGAAATCATAATGCATGGCCTGTTGAAAATTGGTGCTAGCATTTTTTATATCAAAGGGTAACTTTCGATAAGTGAAAGTACCCCACGAGCATATAAAGGTGGTTTTTTGTTGGTCCTTCGGTATGATTTCAATTTTATTATAGATAGAGAAGCCATCCATGAATGAGAATAATTCGCATCTGGCACAATATTCGATGATATGATCGATGAAGGGGGTGGGAAAATTGTCCTTAGGACAAGCCTTGTTAAGGTCCCTATATTCAACACATACTTGGAGCATTCCTTTCTTCTTGTTGATGGGTACGATATTGGAGATCCATTCTGTAAGGGGCACGGGATAGATAAAACCAACGTTCAATAATTTTTGAACTTCGACATTAATTGCTACGACTTTTCATGGGTGAACTGGACATAGCCGTTTTCGAACGGGATGGGCTTCGAGATATGTATTAATTTCATGAATAACAATCCATGGATCAATTCCTGACATTTATTCATATGACCAGGAAAAAATACCGCATAACTATTTAAAAAGGGAAGTATAAAATTCAATCCCTTCGGGAGAGCAATCTGCACCTATCTAGATGTGTTTCGTGATCCCAATTTTAACTGAAATATCAATTGAGATAATCTTAGAAATATTTCCCAAGTTTCCTTCTGATGGAGAAGCATATGACATGGAAGGGAATAGGGATGGGTCTTGGGTGTCAGTAGAAATGAGGGTTTGAATATGTGTTTATTTCGTCTCTTCATTGGGTTGGAAAGAGGATCGATGGTGATGGTCTTCCCAGGGTCCGTATTGAAGAGACATGAATTCCATTATAGCTTCATCATATGGGAAGATAAAATCTAGGAAGTCATCCTTGAGATGTTCATGGGTAACCCAGTAAGGAGAGGAAAACTGATCCGGCTCCTCATCCAATAGGAGTTTAGAATCGATGTAAGAAGAGTCACCTGCTTTCTGGATAGCTAAATATGATAATTAAGCTAGGGATAAAGGCATGGTAGCTCTGAAGGATTCAATATTTGTAAGGGGGGGGAATTACCCAAGGGTCGGAAGAACTAAGGGGTTTACCACAAAAGACATAGATCATATTGATCAGAGATATTTGAGAGGTATCGGGTGYGGGTAAAGGAAAGGTTCCCATAAGGATTGGATAGAGGCCTACATCGATATTCTCATATTCRGGTGCTGACTCACCTATGAATGGTACATTTGTGCTGGGATTAAGTCACACATCGGGTCTACAATAATCAAGTTGGTCTATTTTCACTATCTTTCCTTGGTGGGGAAAGAGGATTATTCATAATACAGAGGATGCCACTTCCTTCATAGCATAAAACCAAGTACGACCTAAAAGGATATTGTAGTCGAGATTAACATCGATTACTTCTACTTCGACGAAGGCGGTTTTAACAGCTAGTTCGAATGGTAGGGAGGGAAAAATACCATGAGGTTTGACAAAATGTCCATCAAATACCTTCAAGATGGCTTCCGATGTAGTAAGCTGTGGAGAGCCTAAGGATTTCCAACAAGTCATTGACATAATACAAGTGGCCACACCTTCATTGATCACTGTTCGAAAAACATTTTTTTTAAGTGAATGAATGGCAATTTGTAAAGCAAGTAATTCGTGTGAAACAAAGGGTTCACTTAAAAGAGATAATGTTTCACTCTGAGGGATCAATTCCCCTAATGGATGTTAATAAATATTTTTTGTTGGGTTGGAAACTCTGCAATACTTCGAGGGTGGACATGGAACATGGGGTTTGAGAAAGATCCTCCACTATACTACACTGTTGGACTACTCGAGCATTAGAGTTCTGTGTCATTCGACGAAGTACCCCTTTTGGGGGGTGAAAAGCAGGTTCTATACTTGGTTTCTTGAGAGTGAGAGGGCCATTGGGTTGGTTTGGGAGAGGAGGATCTTTTGATGGAGGATTCCCCTCCTGAGAGTCATAATTCTTTGTTTTGGTGGATAACGTCATGGATTTAACCATCAAGATATTGGCGATTGAGGACTCAGGGTTGTCCCCAAGTGGGGGTGGCTGTGTTTGCACAACTAGTTGCTATTTCTAGGGGAGGAAAGGGTTTGTTAACACTGCAGGTGTAGAAGAGTATGGGCCTCGTTTGAGATATTGATGGATTTTAGCGAGACGAGGACAATCTTTGGTGAAATGATCCTCCTTACAAATCATGCAGGGTTATTTGGCCTTTTGTTTAGGTTTACCCTCAGCATTATTTTCTTATGTCTTGGGGCCCAACTGCTCAAAATATTTTTTATTTTTCTTATTGTTGTTACCCTTCTTTTTTCCTCCGGATGGTCACGGATTTTTGGGTGTGGTGGATTGCATCGAATTAACCTTAGAGGTTTGGGAATAGGGTTTCATTGGAGTTCTTGTGTGGACAGATGAATTGGGATTGGTACCTTTATTTAATTAGCTGTGTTTCCTAGTCATCTGACCATATGAAGAAATATAAACAGGATCGATCATACCATCGATATGGGTTCTGGGTGACAATTTTTTTGGGTCGTTTGATGGTCGAGGAGCATGGGGAGGAGAATGGGGAATCAAGTTGTATAACATGCCAGACCGAGAATATACTAAATCTAGATATTGGGCACAAGATATGGATTTTTCATCTATAACGACACCTCCCATGGTGACATATCGAGCGATAGGTGGCAGAAGAGACTTGGTAAACCAATCAACTAATAGTTGGTTTGATATTGTGGCTTTAATTAGTCCTCACCAACGTCGCCACTGATGAATATGATCATAGATATGGGTGGAGTTCGATTGGCATAACGATGTTAAAAGATCAGTACTAGTTTCATATATAATCGATAATTGGAAGTGTATAAAAAATTCCATAGAAAGGGAATTAAAGTCATCGAAGGAGTTTTGTAGAAGTTATATATACCATTTGGCTGCAATTCCTGTAAGAGTTCGCTGAAAAAGTTGCAATCGGATGGAATCATCCATCAAGGAGTTCGAAGAACACCATAGTTGGAAAGTTATCACGTGATTGTTTGGATATTCGCCAGGATCTCCATTGAACTTTGGAATATCAGAAGGGAGTTTGGCAGGAATGGGGTTCCAAAATGGGAATGTCGTATGGGATCATTAGTTAATCTTGAAAGATCAGGAAAATCTAAAGTTACCAAAAATGGAAGTTGTTTATTGACCTGTGGAGGTGGATTATGTGGTCCTCCTCCATATGGGTGTTGTTCTGGAGGTATTGCTCTGTAAGGTGGTCTGCCATAGGGTCCTCCACCATAGGGTGGTCCTCTGGGGGGTCCTCCTCCATAAGGTGGTCCCCCAGGTGGTATGCCTCCATAGGGGCATCCTCCTCCACAAGGAGGTCCTCCAAGATTCCCTCCACCATAAGGTGGTCCTCCAGGAGGTCCTCTACCATATGGTGGTTCTTCAGGAGGTCTGCCTCCATAGGGTGGTCCCCCTCCACCATGGGGTGGTTCACCAGGAGGTCCACCAAGAGGTTTTCCACCATAGGATGGGCCTCCAGGGGGTCCTCCTATTTGTGGAGGTTGGTTCCATACGATATTAGCTATTCCTGGGTATGGGTGGCCATACAATAGGCTAGTGATAGAGGGAATAGTTTGGCCCCATGATGGGTGTGTTCTGGTAGCTAGGGGTTTCCCCCCTTTTGATTGGTGCCCCCAGAGTCATTATGGCCCTAAAATTGGGGTTTTCCCCTCAGTGGGTAGTTTCCCCCAACTAGATAAAGGTTGTCTCCCAATAGTAGGAAATACCCCTATTAAAAAGGATTCGTAAGTCGAGAATTTCCCCCCAACAGGATGTTGACTGGACATTTGTCCTGGGTATAGGGGTTGTCCCCCAGTGAAATGTTGGCTCATGGATGTTTGTTGGCGAAAAACCATTAGTTGGATTCCTTGGGGAGGTAATCCTCCCGATGAAGGTTGTTTTCCAAAGAGGTTGGGATCACCTCCTAAGAATAATGGGGTAAACAAAGGTTTCCCCCCCAGAGGGGGTTGTAAAAGGTTTTGTTGTTGAAGGTGGCGATACAATGGTGGGGACAACATATGATACACATGTCACTTTTGATGTTTGGGTTGTGGTGACATTTTTCTTAACCGATTGTGGTGTAGAGTGGATGGGGGAGGACTGGGGGAAAGAAGTTTGGAATATATGGTAGATACTAGATATGGGGGGGTGAGGGGTGCGTGAAAAAGCATGTGATTGATCAAGTCACAAGAGTTTGAAAGAAAAGTCTATTATTGTATCTACTCTAGTGAGGATATAGTGGGGTTGTTCAAGGGTTCACATAGGGTCAGATGGAACCAAAACCTTTGGTGGTGTGATGTAATCGTCTGATAAATGGATCTGTTGGGTTTCCATACTCACGACATCTTCACAGGGTACAAGAGATAGAAGTTGGTAATCGGTACCAAGTTTAGGTTATCTGGTGGAGTTTACATGAAGAAGGAGGGCATCGAAAGAGTTATTCAAGGGTGGATATGCAAGGAGTACAAAACCTTCTTGAAATTTATCTTCTTCTGGGTATTCAAGCAAGGGGATAGCGACACTTCTATCCTTAGAGTGGTTTTCCTCTCAAAGGTGATCTTCGGGTGATTTGGAAGGTAATAGTTCATAACGTAGCGGAGGAAAACCTAGCATCCTCTGATATCGATGTAAGTTTTGATTGGCCAGGATTGAGATATGAAAATGACAGTCCTTAAGCCAACTAAATAAAAGAAGTAGAACGCGCTAAAAATCTAGAAATCAATCAAACAAGCCAGATATTCTCACCATGATCTAACTAGTTGGTGATGAAATCCAACATCATGGGAACATGTGAGAAGGGGCGAGGATAAGTGTGTGGATTAGTTACGTTGGTGGATTTCTTAACAAACTTACACCTTGGTGCAAGATTCTTGACGATCTATCCATGGGTTGCCCTCTAAGGAGCCTGAGGGAGTTTTACCAACGTCTGATCCAGGTACAATGAAGACTCTCCTTCGTCGTCACCTTTGTAAGAGCCCTAAAGATCATGGAAACTAAGGTCATCAACTCTCAGTCAACCTTCGAGCATCAAGTTTGAAATTCTTCAAGAGGACTGAGAACAAGAGGACCAAAAAAGGTTTAAAGTACCTCGAATGGATTTGAGATTCACGAATTTACGAGACCAAATGGAAACATATGATTCTCTAGAAGAATCCCCAATATACTATCGTTCCACTACGTTTGGTTAATCCTTGTAGGGGTAATCTCTGTTTCCTAGCCGCACGTGACCTCGTATGTAACCCCTGTGTGAGAGGGGGGTCTTGGCTATGCCTATATGAAAGTTGGATTTAAGCACTCTTTAATATTTAGTCGTTTGTTTTCATGGTCTTGGACAATTTACTCACTTATCTTAGTCCAAAGATCCTATACCTAGACTATTGTTGGTTTTCTTAGAAAATAAAAAATCTAGTTAATTTAATTAGCGCGTGTTCGTTTTTAAGGCTATTCCTTATTCAAAAGGTTGCGTGGAAGTGAAACTTATGATGTGAAAATATTCGACTCCAAAAGGATGCAAAGGGATGCAATTTGAACAATTTTCCTTTCGATGAATCCTATTTACTAGAGGGAGAAGAGTATCTTGATTTTTTCTTTTTATAAAAGAAAACACATTAATGCATACTGATTTCTATATATTCTTGCAACTAAGAAAAAGGACAATTTTTTCAACCAAACTCACAAAATGATTTATGAGATTCCCAACCAAGCATAATTTGTTTCAATGATATTTTAAAGTACTCTAGATGAAACCTTTTTTGTTTCTTTTATTTTTTCAAATTACATGAACATGGAAACAAAAAATCTTCTTCAACCTTTGCTTTAAATTGACCATGTTCATAAATGAATGCAAAATATGGAAGAAAAACAAAACCAAACATGAAAATTTAAGGTACACTAAAATATTTTAAGTCTAAAAGAAAGTTTTAAAATTTCTGAAATGATTTGGGAAACGATAAACATTCAACCTAATGAAAGAAAAACTTATATAATAAAATGGTAGACTTTGCAAGAACAAATCTTCTCAAGCAGGTATAAATAACCCTCTGCTAGACCGGGAAGGCTTTGTTCGCTCTGTGTGGACGGGGAAACCATGACCAACTCAGAGAACAAAGAAAGTGGTAGATCCGGGGTGAGATCTATAAAATCTAAGATATTGGTTTCTTCAATTGAACTCGGGAAAGGGCATAACAAATTCGGGTGCCTAGATCATGACATTTTAATGTGTAACACTCTTACAAAGAAAACATGTAAATAAGGAAGAAAAAGACATGAGAGACAATCTCCCCAGTATGGTCACCAATATGTTGTATGGATTTTGTACCCCACAGGAGTTGAGATCCCTTAGGCTCTTCCTATACCTAAGACAAGAACATATATACGAGAAAAGGATGCTTCTAAGCTTGATAATATGTCATGATCTACAAATATATCAATCCTCTATCAATAAACACACAAACTTACATGAACAATCGTTTAGAGGGAAACATACAACATATCTTCTATTAATCAAGTAAACAATATTACAACTTACATGTGTAAATTGAAGATATATCTTTCTTCCAAGCTCCTTGCCCACACTTTACGACCAAAATGCCAGAGTAAATTTGCTAGTTATTTCTTCTCCTTTCCCATGGAAATGGATTGGTTCTTATTGGGATTTAGAGATAATTCCATATGGTTAATGGGATAAGATCTTCAGGATTATAATGAAATCCTTCTCGAGACTAAACCTCGAGAATCAGAGAGAGGCCTCATCCATTGCAACCAAATCCAAAAAAGGGAGCTTCTAGGCTCAATCACGACCTAAGTACATAGACAGAGCGACATGGTCGCAACTTGGAAGTCTAGAAAGGGCGACCAACCCCTTCGGTCACGGCCTTGAGAAATGACAAGGGAGACCGAAGGGATATTAAGATAGAAACTCAATGGGAAGATGATGATAGATGACTGAATTGGGTAGGTGACCTCTAGGAGATGATGTCTCAATGGTTAGGGGGTTAATAATGCTATAACACCTGCTAATCCCTTTCTGATCTGACCTCTGACGGGGTATTTGGTGTCATCTTCTCCACCGATTCTCTTATCTCCTGCTTGTACCCATCCATCATCTGTGCTATTCTATTTAGCTTTTCTTCTTTGTTAATTTCTCTTGCTAGTGTGCTCTCCAGAATTGTTTGGAAGAATTATTCAATTATTTTCTCCAATCTATCTGCACGTCGTTTTTTATCTTCATTTTCAATCTGTTTTTCCTTGAGGATTGTCTCTACCTATTTTTCTTCTTTGGTTGTCTCGAGGTTTTTTACATTCGTCCTGGCCCTGGATTGTACTTCTTGTGCGAAGCTGACCTATAACTGATAGAGCATTTTTGTTGGTATCTTAGCCAATACCAAATCCATCTGTTTGATGTCCTTGACTTGTTTATGTGCCAAGTCCTCGTCTATTCACATCATGTCTTTTGTAAGGTTAAAATTTTCACTTACTAATGTTGTTATCTATAC
>SNQJ01S0111989.1:0-28701 GCA_010110895.2 Picea sitchensis | reverse complement strand
TATTTGGCAGAGTTTATCTAGATAGGGAGCTAAGAGGAAGCAATGGCTCTGTATGCAGAGCTTCCATGATGGTGTGAGATGAGCCGGTGGGAGATGAAGAGTCTAGGGTGTTATCGAACCCATTTGGAGTAGTGTGGACATTAGGAGAATTTGGAGGTGGCACATGACTAGTATCTACGACCATGAATTTTGGAGCTTCCTCAATGACTGGACAAATCCATGTCTCCATGGCTTCCAGATCAATCTGGGTTCTATGTAATGTCCCCACAAAATATTTTGATTTTTTTACTTAGTTTAGTAGTGTACACATTTCGTCAAACACCTTGATAAAAAACTCCCACTTCACTGTTGTAGCAATATATGTGTATTTCTGAGTGTTGAATTTCATCAAACACTTACGTTGTAAGTGTCTTTTCCACTGTATAAACCGTCTTACTACTTCTATTGAATTTGATAGAATGCAGGTTGGTTTTTTCTTGCTGTGTTTGCCAATGTTTGAGCATGTATTTGGTGCTAAGTGAATGTGTGGATTATAAATAAATTACAACAACCACATACTACATAAGTAACATAACCAAATGACAACATTGTTATCCCAAATCAGAACTAATTTATTAATTAAATAGTTGACCTATGGAAGAATAAGTACACTAGTATAATATAGATTTATTATACTTCTGAATATGCAACAATATAACTTCAAAATCGACCCTTTCTCAAGTAGATCTGCTCCAACAATGGTAACTCTATTCTAGCATAGAATTCCTATCTGAGTATTGATTGATATAAACTTCCTGTAGATGAAATACATATGCAACAACCTCGTAAATGATAGATCAAGCCTATAGGTGTACAATATTTGCAGCAGAGGTATGGTTTGATAATAAATGATCTGTAGGTGAATACCACGACCTCCCCACAACACAAAATCAACCCAGAAATCAGATCTCAACCCTCACAACATCCAAAATGTAACCACCGAGATATTCTCCCCCCGCCCCCGCCACACACACACACACAAAATCGGTCCAACAAGTATATATCTCATCCCCAACAAGAGCAAATCGACCCTTCAAGAAAGATGCAGTCGTCCCAAACAGAACTCGGCCCCTCTACCAGCAAACTCGACCTCTAGATGTGTAAAATCGGTCCCCAATGGAGCAACTCGTCCCTCCAACAATGAAATTCGCCCAACCAAAGAAAATAACTCATCCAACACACAAAATCGGCCCAATAAAGCTAACATTTGATCTCCAATACAAAAAATCGCCCTTGATAATATAGAACTCAGCCTCCTCAAGTAAACCGACTACCACAAATAAAGCTAAGTTTCCCAAATGACGAAATACTCAGCTAAACTAAATCATAATGAAGAAATATTTTTGATCCCTCCTCTATGATCGGCTAAGGTGGATAGTTTCACCACTGAACCCAATCTTGAACTCCTTTAGGGTTTTTCATCCCAAGAATCAAAGCCACAAGAACTCTCTCAATTTTATTTTTAGAAAATAAAAAATGCATAATGAGAGAGAGCACTCACATTCTCCTTTTATTTCTTCATTGACTCTTTTTTGACCCTTTTACCATTTTAATAAAGTAAAGTGACTTTATAAACTCAAGTCACTTAAAACACCTTTTTAATTAATTACTCAATCTCACTTTAAAAATATAATATTTTCTAACCAAGTGACATCAAATAATTACCTTGACCCCCTTTTCTTTGTTGTCTATAGCCTACAAGATTCATCTAGGATACTACACCATTCATATTGAGTGATCACTTGGAAAGGGACATCACACTCTAGGAGCATGGAGAGGAGAATTCTTGGTTGCATGACTAGTGAAGTTGGATGAAGACCTCGCTTCATTGCAACAAGCATTCAACCTGCCACGTGAGGAACAAGCATGCTCTCACATCTTGGACAAGAAAATGGAGGAGAGGATGATAGTTCCTTGTTGGAGAATGAGCTCCGGAGTAGAGACATAATGCAACATGCAAACATAGAAGAAAAATTGCGAGAGCCAGATAGCAAAAATGCCTCCCTTCCAAAGTCGAAATGGTTAGCCCATATCGAGAAACGAAGGATGTTGAATTGATGTCGACATCACTGAGAACAAAGGATAGTAATGAGTTTTTATTTCTCTGGTACTAGAACCCACTTGAATTACGAGCATCTCACACGTCTAGTGATCTGCCTGGTATTGCACAATAACCTCGATGGTACTGAGATTTTCCAACGAAGGAATGTGTTGAGGAGTGTGCCACCAGCTAAAAAACCTTCATGGAGAATGAGTGAGGGCACCCATCCAGGGTAAAACTTAGTTTAGTTATTAAAACGTAAAATAAACAATTAAATTAATAATATAGAATATAACGAAGCTTACATTCCTATGAAAGTTAAAGATATGACTTAGAATGGGGATGAAATCATTAATAAGAGAGATTTGAAATACTATATAGATTTTATGATTGATTAAAACTATATTTCCAACATTATGAGCTTAAAAAACAAAACGATTATAGTTATGAATAAGACCAATGCTCATTATCTTGATAATGAATCTGAATTAATCCAAAACCACCTTTGGACGAGAGTATTTTTAAAATCTATAATGTAAAGGAGGTGGGGGATGAACCTCTCTTCCTTTTAACTTCCTTTTAATATGCCCTATCGTTAATAGTATAAGACATAATTTTACTCAATTTTATAATTTAATTATTCTTATCCTAACTTTAATAAATTATAACGACATTAATACTTTCATTTCTAATATATTCAAATATAAAAAATAATATTATGACGAATATTTAACGCGATTCCTTTGATATGTGTGTTAGATTTTATTGGTCTTACAAGATGGTAATCATATCATCAATATTATTTCCTTAAATGACAACTATAATATTTTAATAAAAATATGTATATTTTTGTAGTTGAAAATTCAAAAGGCTTTGACTATTATGAAAAAATCGTTAAAAATATAATAAATTTAATTAATTTAAAACCCATGTTTAATACATTTCATCAGAAAATATATGACATGCTATGCTATTTTGATAATTTGATTATAAGAATTATGAAATGGGAAGTATTCATTTATAATAGGTAGTAATGAGTGTCATCATTGTTAAGCTTTTACTGTTGTTATTAGATTAATTCCAAATTACATGAGCATTCAATGCATTTCCAAAACAACAACATAAAGAGGACCATTGAAAGAAACACAATCACAAGGTACAAAGCATTTTATCCTGGGAAACCTTTATGGGGGAGAAAACCCAACAAAAACTTCCTCAATAATAGATTGCCAATACAATGCCAAGACTGAGACCAAAACACCAAGAATAAACCAAGACTAAGCATGTGCCTCTCTTCTCCTTCCTCCTATAACTGCAATTACCTTCAAGATATGCACACTAGATGAGTGGGTGTGAGTGTTTTCAAGAAAGGCACCATCCTCACATATAAATACTAGTTGAGAAGGCGCTAGGGTTATGTCTCTTCACTTAGTAGGGCCGACTTCTTTTAGAAGTGGTTAAAACCACTTTATAAACACTAGGGGTCGAATTTACAAATACCACCATACATATATAGTTTGACCAAAACACAAAAGGGGATTTGATCTCATACAATACCTGACATGATCAATCCGCAAAAGGGGATTTGATCTATAAGATAATAACTCAAATATAATTAGAATATTCTTCAAAGTTACAATAATTCAACACTCCCCCTTAACGAGAATGGTATTCTACTGACATGAACCAACACAACATCATCAAGAGAAGGAGAGGGCATCATCATCAACAACATATGGAACACTGACTGACACATCTACAAATCATCAGAAGTTTTTCTCATCATTAATATCATCATTGTTTACAACATGGAGTTGGAGTAACATCATCATCATCATCATTAGTGTGAAGTTGAAACATCAAAATCAATAGCATGAATCTAGAACAACAACATCACCAACAACACGAATCTGATACAACATCATCAACAACACGAGGCTAGTACAACATCATCAACATAATGAGGCTGGTACAACATCATCAACAACACGAGGCTAAAACAACAACATCATCAACATATGGCAATAGAATGAGGCAAGTGCATAACCAACAACATTTGTGGTACTATGATAGTCCGTCCTTACCGGACCTTCAGGATTTGCCCAAGAATCATAAGATTCCCTAGGATAGAAAATCCTAAGAAGCTACCACATGGTATTCTGACAGACCGTCCTTATCGTACCTTTGGGATATACCCAGGAATCATAAGATTCCCTAGGATATAAAATCCTAACAGAGCTACCACTACTGACCACAACTGGCATATACATGCATAGGTACTCTGGAAGACTCTCCTTACCGAACCTTTTGGATATTTCTAGGGATGATCAATCCCCTAGGATATAAAATCCTAATGAAGCTACATGTTGTTGGTCAGGATACCATAGTATCATCAACGTCACTCCCCCTTTCGAGGGAGGTCTTTTCGGAAAACACCAAGCTTGTCTCGGAAGTACTTAAACTTCACATGAGACAGAGTATTGGTCAACACATCTGCAACCTGCTCATTTGTGCCAACATATTGGAGCTTTACAACTCCCATCTGCACCATATCACAAATGTAGTGATACCGGATCTCTATGTGCTTCGACTTATCATGGAAAACTGGGTTCTCCATGATCTTTATACAACTCTGGTTATCACATAGAATCATGGTGGCTTCCATATCTATATCAAACAGACCTGTCAACAAATTTGGAAGCCATATGGCTTCACAATTGGTGGAACATGATGCAATGTACTCTGCTTCTGTCGTACTGAGAGAAATACTGGATTGCTTCTTGCTTTTCAATGAAGTCATGGCTAACCCCAAACTGAAACAACATCCTGAAGTGCTCTTCCTGTCTGAAGAACTTCCATCCCAATCTGAATCAGTATAACCATGCATTTTGAAGTCATGATCTCCAATATAAAAGAGACCATAATCCAACGTACCCTTAAGGTATCTCATCACATGTTTTTCATATTCAAGGTGAACACATCTGGGCTCCACCAGATACTGACTCAAGGTGTTCACAACAATATATCTGGCCTGGTATTTGTCAAATACATCAACAATCCAATAATCTGTCTATATAGAGTAGCATCAACCAACTTTGATGAAGTATCAACCAGGAAATTCAAATCTGTTTCCATGGGTGTGTTCATGGATTTCCATTCCAACATGTCAAATCTCTTCAGTATTTCAACTGCATACTTCCCTTGGTTAAGGAATATCTTCTCTTGGCTTTGCCAAACTTCAAGACCTAAGAAATAATGCATCGGGCCTAGGTCTTTCATCTCGAACTCTGCAACGAGCTTCTTCTTATAATCTGTGATGAGATTTTCTTCTCGAGTCAGGAATAAATCATCCACATATAGTAGAAATATAATTGGCTCATCATTCATAACCTTGAAGTAAATGTTAGGATCAAATTTACTCTTGGTAAAGCCCAAGATCGTAAGGAAACTATCAATTCTTCCATACCAAGCTCTAGGAGCTTGCTTCAACCCATATAGATCTTTCTTCAACCTGCAAAAATGAGTCTTTATATCTTCAACTTCAAACCCTTGTGGTTGTTCTATATACATTTCTTCTTCAATAACACTATTTAAGAAAGTTGTTTTCACATCCATCTGGTGTAACTTCCACTTCATTTTAGCTGCAAGAGCTATGATGGTTCTGATAGAAGTGTATCTGGCTACAGGAGAAAATGTTTCTTCAGATTCAATACCTTCCTTTTGAGAAAAACAACGAGCCACAAATCTTGCCTTATTTTTTTCAATACTTCCGTCTACTGCAGGTTTTAATTTGTATATCCACTTGGAAGATACCACATCTTTGTTCTTTGGTCTGGGAACTACTTCCCATACATCATTCTTTATAATGGATTGGTATTCTTCTGTCATGAAGTCCATCCATTCTTTCTTCTGAAGAACTTCTTCAAAGAAAGTAGGTTCCTTTTCTACGAGATCACACATCAAGGCCATATAGCTGAAGAATGGCTTAGGTTTCTTGCTTTGTCTCATGGTTCCTCTTCGGGCACCATACTTTTGTTATGACCCAAGGGGGGCATATATATGGCTAAATGTATATGATATGACCCCAAGGGGGGCATATATGGGCTTAAATGTACATGTAATGTGTAAATACATATGTAATAGGGCTGGCCTAGTGATAAAGGGGCCTCATGTGCAAGTGTGAATAGCTATATATAAGAGATATTGTGAAGTATGAAAGGTATTTGGTTGTTTGGAGGGGGTTCCCCTATTATTTAAGGCGTTATTGTGTAAATTATCTATCTTGGAGTTGTGCTCCACGTTGATTTTCTGTACATGGTTTGTACTTCTTTTATTTTATGATATTCCAAGTATTTGGATCATAACATTTGGTATCGGAGCTCAAGGTCTTGGGGTTTTCCTGCTACATATGAGACACCTTGGAATTTCTTCTATAAATTTGTTTCTATGATGTTTCAGAAGGAATACCTTGGAGGATATTTAGTAGATGGAGCAAGGTACGTGGGGTTCAAATTTCACCTCCCGAGGCCTTATAATTTTGGAGATATAGCCTGTGTAAGATAGGGTTATGGAATCATCCTGAATTTAGTCATCGCGGAATTTGCGCTATAACACTTGTTATGTAACATTTTAGACTCTTAAATCCAGAGGATATTCATATAAATTATCAATATATATGGGACAAAAATTTCAGCTTCTCGTTCATCCTAATTTTGTAGATACAACTTGTGTAATATAGGGTAGCTGACTAGTCCTATTGATTAGTCTCAAACATGTGTTCCAGGTAAAAAAACCATAACTTATTCATAGAGCATCCAAATTGAGTGAGACTAGTTTCATTGAACAATGGATAGGCTATAGTATTTATGATACAATTTTCAGAATTGCATATCAATTATTGTGCATGGGGCACACTGTACAAGCGCTCTCTACTGGAAAGGCCAAAAATCAGCAAGGTGTGGGGAAGTTATCATAACTTCCACTTGGAACATCCAATGTTGGTCAGAACTGTGGCATTGAACAAAATAAATTTCATAGTATTACAGGTATCAATTTCAGACTGAGAAGGGCCGAAATTTCAGAGATACATCATAAGTAAGGTCGGCCAGGAGGACAGACTCCAAATCATGGTTTCAAAGGTATGTTCACTTAAAAATATCATAACTTTTGATTGGAATCTCCGATTGAGCTGATTCAAAATCCATTGGAAAGTTAAAACATATAAAAGCATATTGGAACAAGTATTACAACTATTTTATATATTTATCCTTAATATATTGAGGTTTTGATTTGAGGGTTGGGCTTAGACCTCAATTAAGAATCAATGGAAATACCTAAATTTACAGGAGATGAAGATAAATATGAAATACATCCTATGGAATGGTTGAGGTTGGTAAAATAATATAATATGAATCCTATGAAGGCAAGAGATTATTTTTTAGATGAAGCTTGGAAGTAGTGGATGAGTGTTGATCAAAATACTAGATGGCACTGCACATGGGAAGAACTTGAAAAACTATTCTAAGATAAATGGATTAGGGATACAAAAATTGAGGAAATGTATAGAATTCAAGATGAATTAATAGAAGAAAAGGAAGAGATTAAGAATAAGGGTGAGGATCTATCTACGATAATATCCCTTAATGAATCACTCATTAAGGAGGTTAAGAACCTAAAGCAATAAAATACTAACAAAAGCAAGTGGAAGAAAGATGAATCAAGAGAAGATTTGAAAAAGAAAGATGAAGAGATATGTAGATTACAAAGCCATAATAAAAAACTATTGGATGAGGTTAAGAGATTGAAAGAAGAAAAGAAGAATTGTAAAAAATAAATAAGAAAGAAGAATCTTGGATGAAGAATCTATCAAAAGACCGCAAGAGGAAATTTGCAAGAAGGTTGAGGAATCCTTAAATACGAATGAGGTAAAGTAAAAAATGCAAGATAGAATTAAAGGACGTAAGAATTTGTTATATGGGATCACATTTCAACTTCAAAAGGAGAAAGAAGACAAGATTCAAGAAGGTCAACAGAAGAATCTTGAAGAAGTTGAAATCCATCTAGAGGATGTACATGCCAAATATGATGGTATTATCTCAAAGGCTCGAGTAATCAAAGACCAAGCAAAGATGATCGAGGATTCCATTGTCGCTGAAAAGAAGATAGATGAAATGGATGTGCAAAGTGAAGGAAAACCATCAAATGTGAAACTGTGTCGACACCCTCAATACCAAGAAACACTTCAAGGAAGACAAGAAGGACAATATCAACATTATGAAGGAAGAAGATGGAATAATTTTCAATATTCATGGAACAAGGGATCACCAAACTAATCTTCAACAAGATATTATCAGAGACCAACAACAACTACAAATTGGAGAAGCTTCAACGAAAATACATGGAATCAAAGGAAAGAAAATTATTCAACAACTAGACACCAATGATTAAGACCGAAAATAATTGATTTTGGATGGATAGATCATCAACAATGGAATGAAGAAAGTAGGAACATAAAAAAATTATATTACTTGGTTTCATCACATGTGAAGCCTTTAAATGCAAAGCTTTGAGGACAACGCTTTTTGAAGGAGGGTACTATGTTATGACCCAATGAGGGCATATATATGGCTAAATGTATATGATACGACCCTAAGGGGGGGAATATACGGGCATAAATGTACATGTAATGTTTAAATACATATGTAATAGGGTCGACCTAGTGATAAAGGGGCCTCATGTGCAAGTGTGAATAGCTATATATAAGAGATCATGTATTCATTATTGACAGGGAATTGTGAATTATGAAAGGTATTTGGTTATTTGGAGGGGGTTCCCATATTCTTTAAGGAGTTATTGTGTAACTTATCCATCTTGGAGTTGTGTTCCACTCTAACATTCTGTACATGGTGTGTACTTCTTTTATTTTATGATATTATGAGTATTTGGATCATAACAACTTCTTTGCATATTGAATAAGTTCTCTCGCCCAAGCTGGCTTTCTCTTGTGAGAGATAGTCATATGGGGAGGTTCTTGATATTCTATCATATCATGATATTCTGGAATATCATCATCAGGGGTAATTGTAACTTCCTTCATGGGTTATGAAACTCTGAGAGCTACAGGTTCTTCTTCATATACTTCTTCAAGATGACATTTCCTTGATCTTTTGAGTGCTGCATCTTCATCAAAGGTTACATATATGCTGATCTCAATATGATGGTAACCTGGTATGTAAATTATGAATCACTTAGAGACCTCACAGTATCCATCAAATATTCCCTTCTTTCCTAAAGGATCCAACTTAGTGCTCTTTTCTTTTGGAATGCGTACAAATACCAGACAACGAAATATTTTGAGATGACTTACTTCTGGCTTCTTTCTAGTGAACATTTCTTCAGGAGTTTTGAATCCAAGTGCACTATGGGATAATCTGTTTTGGACATACATTGTTGTTCTTATTTCTTTAGCCCATAAGTGCATTAGAAGATCTTGATCTTGAATCATAGTCTTTACTGCTTCCATAATCGTTCTATTCTTTCTTTCTGCTACACCATTTTGTTGAGGATTATAGGGAGTGGTGAGCTCCCTCTTAATCTTGGCATCTCTGCAAAAGATTCCAAATTCATTTGAAGTGTACTCTCCTCCATTGTTTGACTTGAGTATCTTGATTTTCCTTCCGGAGAGGTTTTCTACCAATGCTTTGAATTCCTTGAACTTTCCAAGTACTTCATCTTTTGATTTCAAGTAATAAACCCAAGTCTTACGAGAGTAATCATCAATAAAGGATACATAGTATACATACCCACTTAAATAGGTTGATGGCATTGAAACACATACATCTGAGTGGACAAGCTCCAAGATTCCTTCTGCTTTACTGTCGCTCTTTGGAAAAGGATTCTTTATGTTCTTTCCTTGTGCACATCCCTTGCATACACCTTCATGATCAACTTTTAATTCTGGTAAACCTATAACTACCTTGCTTACATATGGTAAGGCTTTGTAGTTGATGTGAGCTAGTATTCTATGCCAAAGTTCACAAGGAATTTCAGTAGAGTGAGTTAAGGCTATGTCTGAGTGACCTTTTAACTTGTACAACCCAACTTCTTCTGTTCCAATAACAACTGCATCTTCTATAGTTTTTCCTTTAGGCCACATAAGAACTTCACCATCTATGAATGCAACCCTGAAACCTTTCTTATCTAGAGCCAAAATAAAAAGTAATTTCTTTGTCAAGCTTGATACATAGAGTACATCCTTCATTCTCATCGGAGTTCCTGAATCAATTTTTTAGGTGGATTCTCCCATTCCTTTGATAGGGTACTGATAATCATCTCCAAGTGAAACTTTCTAGGAGAATTCCTTTTCTGTAAGGCTAGAGAGAATGTCTTTCTGACTCGTCATGTGCTTAGAGGCACCACTATCTATGAGTCAAGTATCCTCTCCAGGTGTCACAGATCCTGAGAGGGCGGAAAAAAAAACATAATCTCTTCTTTAGTCAACTTCTTGGGTGGCTCATCATCTTCAGCTGCATGGGCATGATGTCTTTTGTTATTTCTCTTCTTGTATTCTTCCCTTCTGGCAGGACAGTTGTTAGCAATGTGTCCCATCTTATCACAATGATAACATTGATAAGAGGAGAAATATTTTCCCTTTCTTTGACCCTTATGATATTCCTGGGACCTCTTTGGAGGGTGAGATTCTTTATGAAAGTGGGTCTCCTTTTGAAAACAAGACTTTTTCTTTCCTCCTTTAGCATGAGCAGCTAGGTCTTGATATTCATCTCTTAATAGGACAACTTCTTGGTTGGCCAATCTTGCTTCTTCTTGAACACATTCTTCCCATAAACTATCAAATTGGAGTTTCTCTTTTCTTGCATAAATAGTTTGGATGAAGGCATTCCAAGGTCTTGTGAGACCATTAAGAGTTGTCATTATGAGTTCATCTTCATTTAAGTTGTATCCAATTGCTTCTAACTGTTTCTTGAATTGAGAAACCCTAGAGAAATAGTCTTGAATTGTTTCACCTTTCTGCATCTTTGTATTCTCGAGTTGGGTTCTCAAGTTCATCTTTTGGTTGATGTTCTTTCCTTCATACATTCTGGTTAGGGCATCAAACATATATTTTGGAGTATTCCTAGAAGACACTTGAGGGATCAAGTGGTATTTAATGGAATATGTAATTATTCTTTTGGCCTTAATCATATCCTTCTTGTACTTCTCTTTAGTTTCATCTTCTTTGGGTTCCGATACATTTTCTTTTATGAATTTTGTAAGGTCATTCTCTTCAAGAATGAGTCCAATTCTGTACTTCTAGGCATGAAAGTTTTTCACACCTTCTAACTTGTCAACAAGCTTGGTGCTTGTAGACATCTTGACCTGGAGCTAAGAAAATGACTAGAAAATGAAAATGCTCAAAAATTGAAACTGAGCTTACAAGGAGATGCGCCGGGGTAAGTTGAGTTTGTTGGAGCTGTCTGTTTCAGAAAATTCCAAGTTTTACCCCTTGAAACTTGTACAATTGTGGACTGATACTTCTGGTACTGGTTTTGGTTTTCCGGTACCAATCAAAACTAGGGTTTGAATTTTCAGAGAATTTGGCCACTGAAATTTTTTTCTCAAGCTGCCAAAAGATGCGCTAGGGTAGGGCACACTTCCCAAGATAGTTTTTGGTCAAAAATTCCTTCTCATTAAAAATCCCTAATTTTCTTGTACGACAATAGTGACGTTTTTAGATACCCAGTGGCATATGCTCTATTCAGTCAAGGTCTGATACCATGCTAAGTTTTTACTGTTATTAGTAGATTAATTCTAAATTACATGAGCATTCAATGCATTTCCAAAACAACAACATAAAGAGGATCACTTAAAGAAACACAATCACAAGTTACACAACATTTTATCCTGAGAAACCCTCATGGGGGAGAAAACCCAACAAAAACTTTCTCAATAATAGATTGCCAATACAATTCCAAGACTAAGACCAAAAAACCAAGAATAAACCAAGACTGAGCATGTGCCTCTCTTCTCCTTCCTCGTGCAACTGCAACTTCCTTCAAGATATGCACACTAGATGACTGAGTGTGAGTGTTTTCAAGTGAGGCACCATCCTCACATATAAATACTAGTTGAGGAGGTGCTAAGGTTATGTCTCTTCACTTAGTAGGGCCAACTTCTTCTAGAAATGGTTAGAACCACTTTATAAACATTAGGGGCCGACTTTACAAATACCACCATACAAATATGGTTTGACCAATCCACAAAAGGGGATTTGATCTTATACAAGACCCAACACGATCAATCCGCAAAAGGGGATTTGATCTATAAGATGATAACTCAAATATAATTAGAATATTCTTCGAAGTTACAATAATTCAACAATCATCTAGTTGACAACTAAGTTATAATACATTTTTCCATTTTCGAAAATATATATATTTTTCATAAAAAAAAATTAGTAAATTATATATACATTTAATATACTTGAACTTATTTATCGTCAAAACTTAAAAATATACTAAATAAATGTATTCTTATTTTGGGAAATTAATCTCTCTTGTATCAAAATGTGACATACTTTATTTCATCTCTTAATTGAAGGTTGATGTACCTTCGTGGAATCTAAAACTATGATGTGATTAATAATTCGAAAGAGGTTGGGTTAGAGATTCTAAGATCTTGGTTAATAAATGGAACATCCCTATGAAAGTTAAAGACAAGTCTTGCAACGATAATGCTTTTTTTTTTTAAACTAGAACAAAATATTTTTCATTATATTATAAAAAGAGACTTGTTGCATTGAGGTTAGCAATGATTACATAATTTCCATTGATGGATTCCAATAAAACAAAGCATAGTTCTAGATAACTAATTACATACAAAATAAGAGTTTCTAAAGAAGAATTCTAAATGATACTATATTTAGACTACCTAATAAACTGACACAAAACATAGATGATCTTAAAAAACATTCATATTGTTTTACAATTGCACATTGTTTTGATCTTCTCGCTCCTTGCCAGAGTGGTGGGTATCTTTGCCTTTGATTTCCATGGGAACTTGGTTATGGTACATTGTTTCAGCCTTTTCTCCCCCCCTTGATTAGAGCTTTGAGTTCCCTAGTTATTTGATGCCAATGAGAGATTATCCACCCACCAAGCTAAAACCAATGGCCGAAGTCTACTACATTATGCTTCCAACAAATCAATTCAACATTTTTGGTTGAGAAGAAGGCTGTAAAGATTAGAATTGTGAGATATGCAAGATTGCTCCAATTTTGCCACCTTGGAGTTAATGACCAAGATAACACTATTGTTGGCATGTGTTATCTTTTCATGCATGTTGTTGGGGCTAAATATATGCACTATTAATTCCCACATTTAATTATCAATCCGGGCTCGTAAGCTTCGAGGTGCAGGCGCATGAAACGCAGGATTAGAGCCTAGTCTAGCCTAATCTAAAGTCGTCAAAACAATCTTCAAACCCACACTGCAACAAATTAACACTAAGGATTCATCACTGGGACGTAGGAATACTTAGTGCTATTAAGGCTTAGATCACAGTCTTTCATGCACTAATGGTGATGTTCATGTGATTAATCTTGAGTAGCATACTTAAGTTTTTCTGTCCTTCAATGATTATTTCCTATAGCGGATCCACACTTAAATGCAACGAAAGAAACAACCAAATGGAAATGAATTCAAATGACAAGAAATAAACTAATGGGAAATCCAAATTACAATGAAAGCAAACTAATAATGACCAATAAGCAAAATTAATCTAAAATTGGATCTCAAGAACAATTCTTCAAATGGTTACAAGTGTCAACAATAAGAGTGGACTCTACATGAAAATGCATAAAAGAATAATGAATATTCGATTAATGACAAGATTGGCCAATGAGAAATGCACTCTGTATTTTCCGTGTTCAATGGATGCCAACTTACTCTGCATATCAGTGCATGAAAAAATATTTAAGAATCACATGATTACATAGGCTTCAAGGTACATGTGTTATATGTTTGTGATAATAAGACAAAGAAATGTCAACAATAATCACTACAGAATCATCTTATCCAGAACTTGAACCCAAAGTCTGAAACTTGAACATGATAGACCTATTAATCCATGCACCAACATTGATATAGAAATCACAGTAAATATATCAATCATATGAGATATTGTACTGTTATGTTTCAAGAACGCAGATTCAATAAAAAGAAATGATATACACCATGTGTTTCAAATCTCATGAGCAGGGATCAAATCCAATGTTCAAAAGTGACTTTATAAATGTTACTAAGAGCAGATTTTTTTCATATGACAGAGGTGAAAATAGTGATCAGCTCTTCAAGCAATGATACCACAAACATATTGTTTATGCCAACCAGATTCTTGACGCCAAGACAGTGCGGAAATGGATTATATAACTGTCACATGAATCAAGTGTCAACAATGTTCAAAGGAGTAAAAAAACCTTCAATTGTGTAAAACAACAAAGTGGTGTTATAAAATTGGAATAAATATGCACACAAATGAAGAATGAATCTTGAGTCTTATTAATATTGAATAAGAACTAAAACTACAATTAAAGAGAAAACTAATTAGACAACACACCATACAATAAAATGAAAATATAATGGACTAAGACTAAATAAATTGAACATAGCAATGATTACCCACACTGAGGGGCCCTTCCCAGGTGGTTAGCACTACTGAGAAAGATCAGATCAAGCCAAGGAGATGCACAGTGAATCAACAACAGTCAATTCTCCATTTTGATAAAAAACTCAGTTTTTACATGGCAATTAACTCTTTAAAGCTTCCTCACAAGAACAAACATTTTACTTACAAAAACTTCATGAAACTAATGACTCTTTCTCATAGCCCTATGAGGCTTATTTATACATGAATAATCATTGAAGAGTGGATGGGACAGAATCCCAATGCTCAGATTTCAAAATTTACAATTTTAGATAAAATCCTCAAAAATCTGGGTTTTATTGTAGTTTAGGCAGATCCAAGTTAGTCCCCCACCCATATCTTCCAAACCAATTCTAATTTTGAAAAATTGCTCGCCTTAAATCAATTTTCCATATTCTAGACAAAACCCATTTCGTAGAATTTCTAGATCCGATTCCATCTGCACGAAAATCGAGGTGCAAGTTGGCAGTTTGAGTTTTTCAATAATTTTCGCAGAATCATTCCCCCTGAGCTGGAGGTCCACATGTGCAAGCTGGGTGAATTCTGTCTCACATGTTTGCATGAAAACATCATTTTGGACAAAACCCATGTACCCGATTTTCCTCTAGAAGCTTTCCAAAATTTTGAATTATTTCTAGTACTGGATTAGCACAGTTGGTATCGGATTAGAACAGTTGGTACCAGATTAGAAAAATTAGTACTAGAATCTTGTAGCTAGGGTTTAGTACCAGATGAACACAGTCATGGCTATGGGTATCGGACCAACACGATGGTAGTACTGGATGGAGCTAGTACCAGAATAGGCACAATCTGGTACCAGATGAAGCTGGTACTGGAAGAGGCAGAGCGCTGGTACCGGATGAACGCAAAGGTAGTACCAGATCACTGCAAAGTGTTGGATGACATGGAGTGTGGGTACCGAATGAATTTGCAGGTACCGATTGACTGTAGAACCTTCTGGTACCGGATGACTTGGAGTATCGGATGACTGAGAATGCGAGTACCGGAACAAGAACAATACATGTACCGGAACATGGACAGTGCATATACTGGAACCTGAATAGTATAGAACATGTTGCTTGGACATAGAAACATAGGATTAAACCATCATCGACAAAACTATTGTATAATCATCATTTTAATCACTAAAAATATGGAAAATTATGTATTAACCACATAGGATGAATAACAAGAGATAATGAAGGTTTATGGTGTAATTAGCGATATATGATTGACAAAATGCGGGGATAAGGTGTAATGATGAGTGTATTTGTATGGGGGAAAGTATGACAAAACTAGAGCTCAACACATGTGAAAGACTCTTTTAAACTCCTAGGTGTCGTCACTTGCCATTGTTGCCCTTGCCACATGCCCTGAAAATGCAAAGAAATGTAACAACCCTAATTGAAAATATGCTTAGGGATTATTAAGCAAAATTAATTAGGTGAATAATTGTCTTAACATGGTTTTAACTAAACAAAGATTGGCATAATAATATTAATTAAATATTTATTAGTTAATTAATTGTTATAATTTTGATTAATTAATTAATTAAATTAATTATCTATCACATTGAATGAACAGGGTAATACATTTAATAGGGTTAATAAATTATATTGTTTAAATTAAAGATTACGTATACGGAGGGGATAAGGGGCATTAATAAACGGATAAGGAACATGAATAATTGGATAAGGGGCATTAACTATGTGGGTAAGGTAATGAATGCAGAGATAAGGAAATAAGTGAGGAGAAAGGGCGGTGAAGGAGGGATATGAGCGGAAGAGGGTTGACGGAAGGGGAGAGGATTATCATTCGACTTGGATTTTGGGGAAGGGCTCTCTTGGATTTGGGAATTTGCTGGAGAGAGTCTGAGTTGGGGAGTCGAGCAAAGGATCAGTACAGGGGGCACCAGTTTGCTGGGGGTTTTGGGCATGGGGGCCAGGATATCCATATGGTATCCTGGAGCTAGGAAACTGTCCTAGTTGGCAGGGTGGAAACAAGGTTTGGGCAGTGTTTGACACAGTTCAACAACGAAAAACCAGATCAACGGGGGAATTAGCATCAGGGAGAGGTAATTTAATTATTCTGTTTGAGTAATTCTTATGTTGTGGATAAAATTTTAATTTTTTTGTCGAATATCATATGCTCATATGTTGGTGATTGAATTATTTTAGTATAAGAAAGAATTATATGCTAAATTAGAATTAAATTTTGTATTTTTTTTTATGGCTACTACAAGAAATATGTCACTGCCTCTTTGAACCCATAACCAAAACTCAAGCTTGGAGAAAAGGCCCAAATTCTTTTGGCTTGGAAGGCTCCACACAAGACCAACCTAACATATAAATGAATTATGGAATAGAGAAATCTCATCCATGACCAAAACAACCAAAGATTGAAATGGGTAACCCTCTATTCATTGACGACAACCCTAGATTTTCCTCGACTGTCAATCCATGGCTCTGCCTATGCCAAATCACTAGAAACTCACCCACAACCAAGCAATTCTGGGCAAAATCCTCCCACTACTGGATTACAATTCTATAGAACTAGGGGGTTCCCTCCCTCGAATTATCCCATATTTGTTACTTCTCCCCATATCGATGCATTGAACTCCCTAGCATGAGGTCGTCCTTAGTAAATGAGTGCAAGCTTGCTTGCTCTTGTTGTTCCTCCGCTACCTACTCACCTTACGTGACCTCAAGAAGAGCCACATGGTTTGTACTTCAGTTATGACCCACTTGGCCACACTTGGCCATTATATCAATATAACCTCCCACTAAAAGGATGATTAGGGGATTTTGGCATAATTTAATACCCCATTTTGCATAATGCTCCCTAGACTCATATGTTGGAAGTTTTGCCCATGCATTCTCCTCTTCATTCATTGTCCTCTTGATGTGGAAAAGTTAGACCTTATCAAACTGAGAAACAATCTGCTTGATTCAAGCCACAAGACCTTGAAGTCGATGGCCTCCATGGATCATCTCAGTGATTACCGCCCAAATGATTAACATTGAAATCCCCAATGACAATCAAGGACCTAATTCCATGATTTCTAGTGATGTTGAGCTCACACCACAATGAATAGGTTTCGACAAGATTATTCGTCACCTTCCTTAGACCCCAAACACAATGCACAATTGTGTTCCCCTTGGGATTGTGGAGACTCCCACCTATACTTGTCGACCTTGTTGCAATAATAATAAAATTATCAATAGCATAAAGTTGAAATACTACAAAATACCTATAAATGCTTAAAGACAAGTGAATGTGTAAAATTTATAATATTAAAAAGGTTGAGGATAAGCACCATTTCTTTCAACTTTCCTTAAATTCAGTGATAATGGATAAAGTGTCCACTCATGTTGGGACCACTCTAATTTTTTTTATAATTTATTAATTTTTATATTTACATTGAAAATAACAAGATACATTTACAATAAAGATATAGGTGTAAATGTATAACATCAATAAATTAAATGAAAAATATTAAGTCAATAAAAATGAAAAAGAACTTAGTATGATAATTAAAAAATCATAATAATTATAAAACTCTAATAAAATAACCATACGTAAATCTATCTTGATCTTAAAGTTTTTAAATTGAATTATTCTTCGGAATCTTAGTGGGAAATCTCGATAACTTAGATATTTCATTTTAATGAAAATCTGTTAACACGTGTACCCGTCTTCTTCTACGGCGGTGCCGTCAGCTCAACTCCCATCTCCCACTCCTGCCCCACGCCATCTAATATCTTCTCCACTATTCTAGAAGTATCTCTAGTGGATTTTAATAGACATTTTTACTAACTTTGCAAAGACGAACGTCAGCCAATTCCAGTCAGACAAAATAAACAACCTTTCCACTTTTAGACGACCACTTAAAAAAGGAGAAAATTAGCGGCGAAGTGGGCGGCCGCACGCGTCTTTGACGTTGCGGCGAATGACCAACGCAATCGAGGTGAAATGGAATCTTCGTCAGAAAAATGGGGGCGTGGGAAGTATTATAATCCACTTATTCCATTTATAAAGTAGGTGTCCATCCTCACCTGTGACTTCTCTATGATGATGAAAATAAAATAAAAATATAGCGAACAAAGTCTATTTTAAAATATATAGATAAAATTAAAATGATGGGCTATATGGAAAAGGATGGAAAGCATAGTTTTATTAATCATAATCGTTTTTTTTAATGAATGATAAAAGATATATATATGTGTACTAAAAATATTTAGTATTTGGGATTAATTTTTTTTTAGAGTAAGTTATTATTCTTGAGTATTGGTTTTAATTAATTAATAATTTTTATAATTTGAATATTTCATTTAGTATTTATTGTATTGGGGGATGTTCACAGGGGTGGAGAAGTGAGATTGAAACCAATGAAATGAATTGCATAGCATCAATCATCATTTCTGGGGCTTGCACTTGAAAATCAAGTCTTTTCAGGAGGTCACCCATCCCAAGACTCCTCTAGCTCAAATGTATTTAAGAAATGAATTGCATAGCATCAATCATTGGCCAATTGAAAATCAAGTCTTTTCTCGTGAGGTCACCCATCCCAAGACTCCTCTAGCTCAAATGTATTTAACTGTAAAGTTTTCACAATCAAGCTCACTTAGCTTACTTTCACCCCATTTACAGAACCTTAACAAGTATTGTGCTTTATACACTATTCAATTAAAGTTCACGTCACTCCTTTTATTTAAACATCCCAAAACTTCCACATTACAACATATTTAGTATAATATAATCATTATAATTTTAAAAACCAATGAAGTTAGAGGAACCATTTAAGATAATTTCTAAACACCATTTTTGATAAAGTTCAGAGTGCATCATTATTATTAATTTTGTGATTGAGTGATTTTATGTGAGATACTTATCTTTGGTACTTGAGTCATTAGTAAAAGGAATTATGATTTTGTTGAGATTTTTCTATATTTGTCTTCTAAAAATAAGCATACTATTTTAAAATTTTGCAATCATTATAATTTTAAAAACCAATGAAGTTAGAGGAACCATTTAAGATAATTTCTAAACACCATTTTTGATAAAGTTCAGAGTGCATCACTATTATTAATTTTGTGATTGAGTGATTTTATGTGAGATACTTATCTTTGGTACTTTTGGCATTTTTTCTCGTGGAAAAAATGCTCTTTATATTCCATAAGGATATAAAATTTTACAAGTCAACATCTCATTCAACAGCAAAGTCTATAAGGAGGAAGATGCCAAGAGAAAATAAACCCGATCCCACTGTCCTCACAATCCAATCAATAATCCTCAAGTCTGAAAGACGGATAAAGGGAAGACAAGACATCAAATCCTAGCGAGTAGCAGATAGCCAGCCATATTCCTAATCTTGATTGGACCTTCAAGCATCAGTCTCCCAATAAGAAAATCTAAGATGGTTCAAAGGGAGAAACAATGCTTGTTTCGAGAGGATGTCTGCCTCGGATTTTTCCTCTCGGAAAATATGGTGGAATGTGAGCTTGCTGAAAAGAGAGGTAGCTATCTTGGTCCTATCTTTCCAGCAAATAAGAGATGCCACATGGAAGTCTGACAAACCATTCAGCGAATCGATTATGAGCTTTGAGTCACCAAGAAGGAGCAAGGAGTCGGAATGACGGCTGGCCAGAAGTAGCGATGCCTGCAGTCGTGCACGAGTTCACCTTTGTGTTGGTACCCTGACCTCCATTCAACGTCCAGCGAATAGTGGTGTGAGTGCTTAGTGCTATTATTCCCCCTGCTCCACAAAAAGATCCTCCAAGTTGTGAGGCCCCATCAAACCACGCCACCACCCTATCATCAGGAACTTGAAAAGGATGTCGAACCTGTGGCTTTGGTTTGGGAGAGTTGTCACGCATTTGTCGCCTCTCATGCATCGTGTGAAGTAATAAAATGGAAGGATGGCTTCATGTCATTGAAAATAGCCGCATTTCTAGACAGCCAAATGAGCCAGCACATATGTGACGGGAGCAAAGCAAGAGATCTGTTATGCTGGATCCAGTTTTGAAAACACGCTGAGACATCATTGCCTTCCCAAACTGTGGAAATGTTAAGAGCAGATGTGATGTGGGTCCAAAGTAAGAAGGTGAAGGGGCACTGAACAAAAACATGAAGTGCTGATTCCATATTCCTGGTACAAAGGGCGCAGCGATTTGGTCCCTCCCATCCACGCTTTTGTAAGTTATCCCAAAACATAAGCTTATTTTCTAGCAATAACCAGGTAAAAATTTTGTGTTTCAGAGGGCCGAGATCTCTCCAAATTCTCTGTCTCCAAAAAGGGATGACAATCTTCCAGTGTTGTGCTGCTAGAGCTAGATAGACATTCCTTTGTCGATAATAAACCCGATCGGTCGCCCCCGATCCAGATCAGAGAATCCTGTTGAGGTTGAAGACGCACGCCGGTGGCCTTGAGGTGATTGATGAAGCCATCCCATTCAGACCTGTGTGATGAATTGAGGTGAAGATCTTGTCCGCTCAGCCAAGATGCTACCTAATGGATCGATTAAAGCTAAGTAGGAATTGTTGAAGAAAATGTAAATTTTTTTTATGAAGACAGTCCCGCAGCGATGGAGAGAGGCACGCTTTGTTTCCTAGACCCAAAATGCAATCTGATCCGACTTCTATCAGTTGCCCGTCCCCTGGGTACCAAGAGAGACCTTTTAAAATGATAGGGAGGGATGTAGTTAAATGTTTCCAGATCGGCGACCCTGTAGGTGGGTGAAATGGGGCAAGTCTGATCCAAATATGCAGAGGTAGATGATGTAAATACTTGGCTGTTATGACAGAGTTCCAGAGACCTGTACAAGTTAGAATTTGCCAAAATGTAGAGGTCGTGAGCTCTTTGTGGAAGAGGGGCAGGTTTTTTAGGCCCCATCCCCCCATCGATCTTGGTTTAGAAATATCCTGCCAATTGTTGAGGTGAAAGGATCGAGTCTTGCTGCTGCCAGCCCACAGAAAATTAAAGGAGATTTGTCGGAGCGATTTCAAAACGGAAGCTGGTAAGTGTGCTAAAGCCATCCAATAGACCTGGCTTCGGAAGACGGCTTAATTAGAACAAATCTTCCCCAATCGAGAAACCTCGTATTTCCAATTGAGAATTTTCTGTTCGAATCTGTCCAAGAGCCATGCCCAATATTTTTCAGTGTATCTGGAGGATTTTAGGTGAAATCCTAAATAGTTGAAACCCTCCTCGAGCTCAAGGAAGTCTATTCCAAAGAGAGCTCTTAGGTCTCGCTTTATGGGCTCCTGCACGAGAGAAGAAATGAAGGAAGATTTAGAAACATTGATGTTTAAACCAGATACTTCACAGAAAGTTGAAAGGATCGAATGGATGTTGGACCACTCAGCAATATCTGCAGATGTCATGATCAATACATCATCAAAGAAGAAAGAATATGAAGAATACAAGTCACCTACTTTAACACCTTCGATATTCTTTGTTTTTCTTTAGAAGATGTCGAAGTCCTTTCCAAGATCGAATGAAAGTAGGGAGAAAGAGAGTAGCTCTCGTTTGAGGCCCTTTCAAATGAGTACCTTTGTAGCTTCACCATTGATTAAGACAGCCAGTGTTGCCGAGGTGATGCAGCCCATAATCCAATTTGTTGTAATAGCGCCGAACCCGCTCTGAATAAGAATGAGATGGAGGAAATTCCAATTTAAATTAACGCCTTTTTAGATCCAGCCAGAGAATGGCTTGTAACTTTGGTTTTTATGCCGGTATGCATTCGTGCTAATTCCTACAAAGATCTCGCATCTGTCTTCTTTGAGGAAGCCCATTTGTTCAACCGAAGTGATCGAGAGAAAGCTGGTCTGGATTCTCTAACAAATTTATGAGCCGAGATAATTTTATAGCAACATTAAAAGAGAAATGGAAGTCGTTAAAATGCTTAGAGAGGTTTGACTTCGGAATCAAGAAAATGAAGGTTTTGTTTAAAAAGGAGCTAACAACCCCTCTTGTTCTCGAATCTTCAATGACATCCGTGATATCCTCAAAACATCAGTTCGAAGAAAAAATGAAAGAGTTCTATCGACCAGCCATCGGGACCTGGGCTTTTCAATCTTTTGAAGCTTTTGATAATTGTGAGGAGTTCATCCTTTGTATAAAGGAGCTGTAAAAGTTTTCCTCTTTTCCGAGGATCAACCTGGGAAAAGACTTGCCGATTGATCCGCGGCAGCTAGAGAAGGAGCGGGCGGTGCTTTGTAGAAGGAATTGTAAAAATTGAATGCCGCCGACTTGATCTCGGTCTGAGACTGAAAAATGGAACCAGTAGTGTCTTCAATCTCCCAAATTTGTTTTTAGCTCAAGGAACAGGCTAATTGTGAAAACCCAGAATTTTATCCGCCAACCAGCATCCCGCCTGATGCCACCTCCTCCTCATCCCGGCGTATCGTTTCGGCCATTCACTACAATGGGATTCTTCGTCACGCTGTCGCCACACAATTGCAGTTAACCGCTGTGGAAAATCACCGGTTTCACCGTCGCGGAGTTTGGACTCCATCCCGCTCCTTTTTGTCTTTGAGCCAAAGAATCGATCGAGCTCTTAGAATGTTAAGCTTGCGGAATAAATTACCCTGCGCATCTCCTGGAGTGACCAGTGAGTCGTCCGCCCAAACTTGGTTAACAAGTGTGATATAAGTCGGGTCCTTCAACCACTGCGCGTTGAATTTGAAAGGTAGACCTTACCGCTGGCCCTTCGCCAATCAAATCGGAGCTGGTCGGACACCTAAAGGAAAATGACCCAGCCCCAGTGTTGGCCAGGCGAAGGGCTTAAGAAAGGATTCGCCTATCAAACACGGTCGAAGTCTTTTGGATATTTTGCGTACCTTTTCTCGCTTATTGTTCCGTGCCCACGGTGATCTCCTGAGGTTTGATGTCAATCGCTGCTGTAAAATAAATGCCGGAAAAAACTTGTGAGAGTGTCGCAAAGCCGAAGCCCCGTTTCAAGAGGACTGGTGGTTAAATTCGGGTCGCCGGCTATAATGAGGTTCTCTGCAGCCAGGAGTCCCAGGTTGTCCAGTCGCTGCCAGAAGTCTCTGCGTCCTGTGCAGGGACCATAAACATTGAGAAAATTGATCTGTCGATTTAGTTCAAGACAGGTCCCTGAGAGCAAAATACCTCCAGGACTGAGCATCGGAGAGAGATTAAAGTGTGCAGGGTTCCATGTAACCAAAAGACCACCAGAGGTCCCCACTGAGCTCAGCCGCATGAAAGCCACTTCTGGCCAAGGAGATGGATAAAGTCACGAAGATCATGCGTAGTCCTGTAGTTTCTTGAAGGAAAAATGATGGGATGGATGTGGTTCCATCAATGATTCTTTCAAGGATAAGCTTTTTTCAGAGGTCCTCCCACCCTCCGATATTGAGGGACAAGATCATGGATTACTCTAGCAAGGGCTTTGATGCCCTAAGCTTCCTCTTGTGTTTGATTAGGAGTGTTTGACTCGCCATCAAGTCGAGTCCGTCAATAAGTCTTTTCTGTAATCGCGAAGTTTTGAGTGAGAGTTCTGTGCCACCCCTTGGACCTCGTGATGGTTCCAGCCTCATTTGCTTCTGGCTCTTGAGGAAGATGGTTGACGAAGAATCCTCAACTGTGAATTTTTGTTTCCCATGATAGGTGTGAAGGGGGAGCGAATCAAATGGAAGATGAGTATCCTGGGTAGCATCCCGTAGAACATAATCAAGTTGAGAAGCCGAGAGAGGGGGTTCAGTGTAACCAGCTAGGACAAAAGGTTCGTGTGAGATTTCAGTGGTGATGAAAGGGTCTGTCTCCGATGGTGGAAGAAAAGAAGGGTTGTGAAAAGTAGAATGAGGGTCGGAGGGAGGAGTAGAGACAACAACAGATTGGGGGTGTGGTAATAGTAAGTGAGTTTGAGGGGGTGTGGGGACAACAACATTGGGGGAGTGTTTGGTAAGGGGGGTTCAGTGGGAGAAATTTGTGTAGTGGAAGAGTGAATGGGAAACAAGTGGGGAAAGGGAAGTTCAGAAATGAAAATCTTATCCAAGGACGTGAAGGTACTGTAGAGTGAAGGGCAATGTTCTTGTATCTTACTCACCAGTGTTTCTTCTGTACTCGAGGCTTCTCCTTGATAGAGCTGTGAATTAGATGGTAAGTTTGGAGACGAGATATATCCGTTGAAATTTGCCTCTTCTGCTGGGTCCAAGTGGTCCTCCGGTGGGGGGAACTTGTGGCAGTCTCTTCTCAAGTGTCCAGTTCTTCTGCAATAGGAGCAGCGGAAAGGAATGCCCAGATACTCAAGTCTCTGTGGGTGGATCTGTCCTCGCCAGTCAATCTCCAATATCTCGGCTAGACCAGCTTGTATATCTAGTTCCACATATATCCTAGCCATTCTTCTGTCTACTGAATTCAACAAGTTGGGGTCCAATCTGAGAAAGCGCCCAAGCGAAGCTCCAATCATTTCCAGTGCTTTCGGGTTCCAAAGCCGAAGAGGGAGACCTGGGAGAAGTACCCAGGTGTGTCGGAAGCTAAAGAATTCTGTGGCCGGGTTAAATCCGAGTCTCCAACGCTTTAGCATGAGACTTCCCCCATCGATGGGCCAAAAGTCTCTCAGGATCAATGCAGAGTCGTCTATGGAGTTAAAGATGAATCCAAGCCATCCATGCTGTAACTGATAAAACTTTGGTAGGTAACCTAGGATAGGTTTCCAGGTCGACTCCATCCAGTCTTCGAGCTTCTGCATGCAGTTCTGTTTGTAGGCAAGCCGGCCAACCAAAGCACACAGTTCTAGGTTACAGGCTTCGGTCAGACCGATATCCATACCCAAAACTAGTTTAGGATGCTTGTGTTTGGGCTTCCAAACTTTTTGTGTGCGCTTCCGTGGACCAGGTTTGATGAGGGTGGGTTGAAGTCCAGTAGTCCGGTTGTGTGAGGATGAACAAGGTTTATGGGGACAAGGGACCGGGAAAGTCTCTTCCAAAAGGGGAAGGGTCTGATCTTCTGATGGAGAAGAAGAAAACTGGTGTGGCCCAGCAGAAAAAATGGGAGGAAAGTGACTAGAAGATGGAAAAGAAGAGGCGACAGGTGACTTGTTTGACAGATAGTAAGATGCACAGAGATCATCAATCTTGGAGAGAGTTTTTGGGTGATCCCATGGGTCCCCCAGGTTCCCGACAGGTGTGCTCCCGTTTTTTGTCTCCATGTGTAGTGTGAAGGGTGCAAAAAAACCGGAGGGCGCAGGACACTGACTGATATCACAGATAGGGAGGAGAATCCGAGCGCAAGTAGTCAGAGGAAGGAGCACTGTCAGATGAGCCTCGGCTCAGTTAGGGGGGACCAATGAAAGAGTTGGAAAGAGTGATGAGTTCGGATATGAGCTGGGGGGAAAGTGAGTCTGCCTGATGAGAAAGAGTAGTGCTCGGAAAAGGTCTGGGGGAAAGTGAAGCTGTCTGTTCGGTCAGTCCAAAAGAAAATGAGTATAATAAAATGTGTGAGAATGATAACGATGCTGGTTGGATAGTGTGAGACCGCTCAGTGGTCGAAGAAGCCAGACTGAGAAGGAGAAAGGCGAAAAAGTTGTAAGAACAAATGCCTTTACGGCAGCAAGTAGGTTACCTAAGATTGTGAGACCAGTGATCGGCTGTGAAAGGGCAAATGAGCAAAGATCCGCCATATGCAAGAGCTGGTGCCATAGTCTGGTTCAAAAAAACGCCATGGGCGCCAAAATCGCCAGAGCTCCATTATTTATCTTTTATCCTAAAATCGCCAGAGCTCCATTTTTTTTAATATAGCTCGTTTTTTTATTTATGAAGGATAGTATATTTTAGAGATTTTTCAAAAGAAGAGACATGTTTTTAGCAACCCCTTTGTTGGTGGGGTTTTGTCACAAGGGTTAGCAAAATCCCTTTAACTTGATGGTTGTGAATCAAACAATAGACAAATGATAAATGAAACTAGAATTAAAAACCCTATTAATGTTCATATAAATTCAAACCTTAAATCATGTAAAATATGAAATCCAACTATGCAGAAGAAACATTATTCAACATGAACAAGGAAATAAAGAATATAAACATTTTATTGATCCAATGGAATGACAAAAAAAAAAAAAACTAGTAGAGAAGTTTGATGAAGACAGATGGGATCCAAATCCCCTCCTTAGGATGGGTCCTTTGTTTCCTTCATGTGCTTCAGCTCCAATCTTGATTAGCGAAAAAGGAAAGAAACTAAAATGTGGAATCAAGAGAATAGGGTTCTTAGGATTCTAGTGGTATTCTAGCGGCATAACCTTATTTAGATGGACTGATCTTGTGAATGGGTGACCTTAATATCTTTATTTATAGGTGTATGGTAGAGAACCTTCTTGAGACAATCTTCGATATAGTGGTTAAATATGACTAGATCGATGTTTAATAATAGTAATGAGGATTTGTTGAGGTCTACACATAACTAATACGTTGTTTAGAAGGCACAAACACATTGATTGGATCAAGAAATAATTAAGAAATTGTGTTGTGTTAGGTAATTCACTTTTTAAGCTTTTTTTGCGCCTAGTGCACACACTATTTGGTCAATTATCTATGTTGGGAGTGCACTTTTTGGCCAATTATTTGCAATGGCCACTTTTGGTCAAACTCAAGAGTTGACTTTGCTAATTCCAACAAGATTGAGGTCAAATGGTGATAGAATAGATTAGAGGATGAGGGCTATGCGTACAAAATATATATATTTGGGTAAAATTACTCAAAATGGTGCAAGTGAGCAATTTTAATGTAATAGTAGAATGCCCCCTGATGTGTGAGGTTAGAAGCAAATCATATGACCGAAATACATCACAGTTTCTTTACCCAAGCAAAGGAGAGGAACAAGGAGGGAGTGGAGTGTCCAAAGAAGGAGGATTGTTCATGGAAGGGCGAAGGAGAACCATCTACCAACAACAAACCAAGGGGGTGAGGTGTGTACAAGATCTCAATAATGATAAGGTGGGTATACCCATGTTTTTCGAGATATTTCCAAATAATGATACAATGAGGGACCATGGTGAAGAATGGGATAGGCCATCGAGACAAAATGGTGTCGCAAAAGAATCCATGATTGGATAATGGTTGTAACATCCTTGGCCCTCCAGAGACCGGGTAATGCTACCACGCAGAATATACACTTATATGATATATATGCATTTTAATGAATTTAAAACACTTAATCACGATAAATACATAATTACTACTACCAGTTCAGAATCAATGGAACTAACCGTAATTCATATACACAACGAAATACATGATAACATTCAAGCATCACAAAACATGCATAAAATAAATAATTAAGCACAACAATGATACTTATCTTTTCGCCGGAGTAAATCCACCAACTGTGTAAAAACCTTCCACGAACCTCCTAGCCTTAGACCGCGCAGCTCATCACTCTCAACAGTAGGTCACCCCCGAGTTGGGACTAAAATCCATCGGGCAAGGGAATTCTAGGCTTGGCAAGGACAACAAGGAAGTTGCACAAAGCAATAGGAAGGATCTTTTATCCCAGGAGCCACTTACGCCCACAACCCATAGACCCTCATTCCCCACACACCTTCTCCACCCCAGGAGGATACACCTTCACTAATACAATTCCATCGGCTAGTACACCTCCCTTACCTTGGGCTTCAGCAACAGGCTGGATCAGAAGTCTCAAAGTACTGTAGCTGCTACGTGACTCCCTTCCAAGAGAAATCACTTCCCAACAAACTCTCTCACCTGGGAGAGCTGTTCACAGGCCCGACAACCTGCCTCTTAAACTAGTCTTCGACTCAGCTACAGTCGGGTACGGGTGACAACAACAAAAACAAAAACAACCACAGGGAAAAATGGGTATGGACACCCAAAAAGACAACAACCTAACGTTAAGTCACAAAATGGCTCATGCAACTACAATTGCATCGGGCTTCACAGGGAAC